>JADDOH010024242.1:0-96075 GCA_016648135.1 Agrypnia vestita
GAAAGAAAGGAAATAGCGGCTGAAAAGAGAGGAAGGTTTGAAAATGTCTAAGAATTTTGGGGAAAACATCAAATTTTTCTGGAAGGAGTTGAAAAAATCTCGATGTGGGACGGAAAGCAATAGTATGAAAGCTATTAAGTCAGCGAATGGAGAAATGTTAATGGATGAAGATAGAATAAAAGATAGATGGATGAACTATTTCCAGGAAACGTATGAGAGTGAGGCGGCTGTAATAGAGGAATCCGTCGATATTCTCACGGAGAGAAGTATGAATGACGAGAATGAAGTCAGCGAAATAAGTGTGGAAGAAATAAAGTGTGCAATAAAGCATATGAAGAATGGTAAGGCTGTTGGGTATGATAACGTTGCTGCCGAATATATCAAGGCTGGTGGCCCATCAGTGATTTCGTGGCTTCATACTCTATTTAATAAATGTTTGAAGGAGAGCCACACCCCTTTGGATTGGAGGAGAGCAGTTATCATGCCTCTCTACAAAGGTAAAGGGTCGAGATTGGAATGCGGGAACTACAGGGCAATCAGCCTTTTAAGCTCGGTCGGCAAACTTTATGGAAGAATTTTGATAGAAAGAGTAAGGTCGATGACGAAAGAAAAGGTATGGGACGTGCAAGGAGCCTTTGTGGGTGGAAGAGGATGCATGGATCAGATATTCTCTCTACGAGTGTTGACGGAAAAGTTTTTAGCGAAAAACCAAAAACTTTTCTGTGCATTTGTAGATCTGCAAAAGGCTTATGATAGGGTTATTAGAGGAAGGTTATGGAAGGTACTCTCTGATTACAAAGTGAACAGTAAACTTATAGACGCAGTTGCATCCCTTTACGAGGGGAGTACTGCGTGTGTAAGAATCAATGGATCTTTCACACCGTGGTTTGATATAACAAAAGGTGTCAAACAGGGTTGTGTAATGTCTTCATGGCTGTTCAACTTGTATATGGATAATTGTGTGAAAGAAATGGAATGTATGAATATAGGAGCGAAAATGAGTGATTTGATTGTATGCTGTTTACTGTACGCGGATGATGCGGTATTAATGGCAAATATCAAACAAGACCTACAAAGTCTAGCAGGATGTATGATGTATGCAAGGAAAGTGACCTTATTATGAATGTAAAGAAGTCAAAAGTAATGGTATTCGAGAAGGAGGAAAGTAAGACAACGTGTGAAATACTAGTAGGCAATGAATGTTTGGAACAAGTAGATGAGTTTGTGTACTTGGGAAGTATGTTCGATAGAAGAGGGAATGTTGAGAAAGATATAGAGAGGAGAGTGACTGCCGGGAATAGGGTGAACGGTGCTTTGAATGCAATAATTTCTAATAGAAATATGTCTACCGAGGCAAAACTGGCGGTACATAATGGAGTTCTGGTACCGACACTAATGTATGGAAGTGAAGCATGGAGCTGGCAGAAGAGGAACGAAAGTAGATTGAATGCAGTGGAGATGAGGTCCCTTAGACGTATGGTGGTAATCAATGTATGATAGAGTTAAAGAATGAAGAAGTAGGAAGGGATGAAAGCTGATCGTAGCATAATACAGAGAATAAAAATAGGGTCGCTCAGGTGGTTTGGGCATGTTGAGCGAATGAATGAGGAAAGAATGGTAAGAAAGATATATGATGCAAGTGTTGACGGCGCCAGAAAAAGAGGGCGACCACGGAAGACGTGGCATGACCAGATTAACCAGATACTGGAAGATGGTCCTGTTAGAAGTCTGAACAACCGTCGAGCTTGCATGCGAAGATGTATGAATGTAGACGAAGCGAAAGTTGTATGTCAGGACAGAAGAGTATGGCGCTCTATCCTCTCTGCCTACCCCCTCGGGGAAACGGCGTGATGGTAAGTAAGTAAGTAAGTAAGTATTTATAAGGATTTGTAAATAATTGTAAAGACATAGAAGTAATGTTTATAAGATATAATCATATTAGATAAACATACAAAATAAATATAACCGTAACCACCCATAAGAATAATCACAGAAATAGATAGATAGAAATAGGTAGAATAAACTTTGGTTAAAATTATTTATGACTAGTTTAACTACTACTAATTAATAGTTATTAATTTAAAAACTAGAGCTATGTGTTCTTTCGGAAATGAAAGGCTTTCCACAATATTCAGGAAAATATTTTTTTCGGATAAAAGAAGGAGACAACTTACAAAAAATGGTAATCACCTGTAATCAAAAACTGCGAATATGTACAATGATGGAGGGCGAAGATGGACAGACTTGTTACTATAAATTAGCCCATGGGCCTAACGTTAAAGAGAGAAACAAAATCATATCTCACAATAATAATCATTATTATTATATCTAGGAGTAGCTTAGAATACAAATCTAGGTCCAATTTAACAAAACGAATAGACTATTATTGATAAAATCGCCATTGTCTAACTCATTGACGTGTTATAATATAGACACGTTATTCCCATACTAGCCGGCTTTCATATGTAGCAAATATCGCATTGAAAGAGACAACAAATCAAACGGCACACAAACGCTCTGCGTATAGACAGAAAAATCAGGTAATTTGAAGTCACGGTGACTAAAATAACATAATACTCATTCTTACAATAGTGTACGATATTCCTTTTTCCGCGTAGCGTCGCGCCTAATCACAACGAAGGTCCTTTCGATAACGAATGCAAGTAAGGCAATCACCTTACTTTTGAGTTGCCAAGAATTCAGGCTTGTAATTGCAACGTATCTACAGTTTATTATATCATTGATCTAACTAGCAATAACTTTTTTGGATTCTTGAACCACATCATGGATAATAATCATTATTTTCGTTCACGCGCCATTAAACTTAACGTAATAATAATAAAAAGGAATTTTAATATTATTTTGCGTTACAATATCATATTCACCAACTCTCCTCCTCTTTTCTCAATATTCCCTTTGTATCCAGCCTTTCCATCTTACACCAGCAACTCCGGGTTCTTTTGTCAGTACCTAATTAATTATAGGTATTTCCCCTTAAGCCATGTTTTCTATATTTAAATGTACTTAGTTTAATACTTCACCTGTCGATGAGAAGCTCTATAACTCTTAACACTCGAGTTATACATAATATATAATTGAATTCAAATAGAGAAAACATACTTTGATTCCATCCATTTTGAAGGTCGTCACGAATATGCTTGTAAAGCTGTTGCTGTTTTTAACAAAATAATATAACCTGCCCTGGAACTGTACATTATAATTCTTATCAATTGTTATTGTATGGTCAATGTACAGTTAGTGTTGGGTAATTACGAGCGACGGCCGCGCGCAGGTGTGCTCGGGGGAGGGGTTGGCTGGTTATATATGTTCTCGGGATCCGGAATGGGCTGGAAAGATCTCAATTACGGAATTCGCCACTTCTCACTGACAAAATTGAATACAATTCGATCAAAATGTTATCCATTTAGCTGTTAAATTTTGATGTAATTAAATGTCCTTTTACCATAATGTAGTGTAGTTATTTTTGATCAAAATACCTGAGACAAATAGTGTAAAAGATAAGTGTGTATATAGAATACATTATACAGTATACAAGCGGCCCACGTAGCCCAGTGAGCATGACACTGGCTTCTCACACCGACGGCTCAGGGTTCGATTCCCCGTGTGGTCACAATTAAACTATGTGATTACTCAAGCCTGGGTGTTTTTGTAAGGTAACGACTTCAGTAATTGGTCTTGTTAGCCTGCTGAAGCGTTTAAAAAAAAGTAACCCATAAAAACCAAGTTTTTATTATACTCCCTTTCTTTGTAAAATATAACAACAATTAAAGACGAATTAAAACATATAACATAACACTAAACTTACAGTAATTTAATATATTTAAAAAATGTCAGATGTTTTGAGCTTTGATAAGACACTTCATGCTTTGAAGATTAAATTCTAAAAACATTTGTCAGTCAATTTAGATTTTCGACATTCGTAGTGAAGTACCTATTATGCATACCGACGGAGTAATTCAAATTTAGAAAATATTCCGCGACATTTTTCTAATGATTCCAATTTGAAAAAACCAATAAAATTTCTAAAAATCCGAAATTATACGATAATTATTAATTATTTTTAACGAAAATTTGATAGATCTTCTTTATCGTCGCCACGAGTCTACTTGCCAAGTTTCAACTCGATTGGATCACGGGAAAAGGGTCAAAAATCGATCCAAAGTTTTTGTTGACGGCAAGCAAGCAGACGCCATGAAGGGAGTAAAAAAAATTTTGCTTTGAAATTTGAACGTTGGTACCTAACCAATTTAACGCTCTTCCGTCCACATATGCAAAATGCTCATGCCTCGTCCACTTCTATACATTTTCTCATGCAAGCTCGTCAATTGTTAGAGTGGCCATCCTCCATTATTTGGTCTATCCAATTTGATCTCACCAGGTTTTTCACGGACAGCCTCTGTTTCTGCTGTCTTTAACACTTGTCTCACAAATTTTCTTTACCATCCTTTCCTCACTCATCTGTTCCACATGATCCTTTATTTATTTAATTCTAATGTTAGTCCAAATTATTATTTTCATTATATTTAATTATTTTTAATTCTATCAGCGTTCTGTCTTAAGAATCCAATAAAACTATTTAACCTAGAGGCAGGTATAATAGTTCGCTAAATTACTTTATAAGTATACAATAAAATTGTTTGAAAAATCTTATAACTATACGAAAATGTACTTGTGTGTGCTTATGTATGTATGAGGTAGATATTTGAAAAAATATTTACTAGGTTGCTAAAATTATCTAGCTAACTTTTAAAAAATACGTCGCTACGTGAAAATTTTTCATTGGTACTTAAAGCCATTCGATTAATAACACTCTTCATCGCATAATTTTTTATTACTTGAAATAATGTGGGACAGTAACGGAGCGCGAACTTTGGCGGATGGGGGGCCCTGCAGGTGATGTTTGCTTCAATATCAGGACAGTTAATTTAAATGTATGCATATTATTTGGTAAAGATACATCTGCTGCAGCGCATTTTTGTTACAATGTTCGTAATCCGTGGTACTTCGGACATTCTTCGTAGGTCGAGAAAGCAAGAAATTTTGTATGTGTTCCAGTCGAATTTTATGAACATTATAGGTAAGTGATTAGTACGTGGAGAAAATTTGAGGATAATACGAACATGTAAAGCAAATTTACAAGAAAACGTAAAGCAAAAAAAAAAAACACTTTTTAAACTGTCGCTTCTATTCGTTTAGTGAGTATCGTCAAGACAAGCAAATAGATCAAACTCGTATATATATTACAGTGAGTGCTAATCATTGTCAATCTACTTTGGTCAATAAACGGCTGTCTATAATTTTTATTTATTTATTATTAACAGTTTCAATGATTATAATATTAGAGCACAGTGTACATTGCATAAACCAATTACAGAGATTCACAGATGTTTAAGGCTCGAGAATATTTGAAAGCTAAAAGAATATTATAGTAATCAACAGAATTTAAGTAAAATAATGGTAATTAATGAAGAAATTAGAAACAAACAATATTAAAGTTGATGAGTTTTGATAGTAACACGGGAATAGGGATGGGAGGGAAAGGGTGAGGAGGTAGGAGTGGAGGTGGAGGAAGAGATGAATAGATGTAGTGAGTGATTGGTCAAAGTCGATTTAGTACATATAATTTTGTTTAAAACTTTGATGACAAGACCAATGCTTGCACCAAGACCTGCACGTCAGAACCCTGGACAATAACAAAGAAAGACGTAGCGAGATATTCTTAAGAAGAAAAGGTGTCGAACCTTCGGAGCTGTCGTATAAAATTAAGTGTGGTGTTAGAATTATAATTGAGAACTATACGACATGTATGGTAAAGTCGAATATAACAAAACGCATAAAATTATAATGGCTTCGACGGTAGATTAGATAAATGATGCGCCACTCCTGAAATGACTGATCAATAATAATGTGAAGGAAGATTATTGACAGTTAGTTCATAAATTATGTGGTAAGACAGTACATATACACACATAATAATAAACACCTATAAAAATTTAAGTTGAAACTCTTACACTTTGGTAGTGTAAGGAAGCATCCCGACCCTACCTACGGAATCTTCCGGTGCTCATGGAATCCGTCGCGTGTCCTGTGATGTGTGACAAGCGTAAGCGCAACTAAGAGAGGCGCAAGATGCAAGTGATGCTATTTATTCTGAATTTATTGTGGATGATTTTAAGTGAAATTAATAGTCGATCGAAAGGCCAAGGAAGGAATGAGCGAGCGGCGCGGTGGTCTCCGACGCCGCTGCGTTTTCGACCTCTTGATTGGCCGGCCGCTCACGCTCACGATAAGCTTTAAGGCCGATCAAGACTCTGATCCATGATCACCATGGAGTCCGCAATCGACGAGTACCAGCCTACTGCAGGTAGCCAGTGGTCCTCTTTCCATTTAAGAAAGACACTCTAATTAGTATGTGTAAGCCATGCGTATGAGGCACATAGTTTCGTTGTCTTGGTGTTTATACCCCTAAACACCAATACAACAAAACAAGGTGCCTCATACGAACGGCTTACACATACTAATTCGATTGTATTTTTTAAATGAAAAGATGTCTACCGGGTTGTTAAACCAGGGTAGACATCTTTGGCAGACGATGGTTGTTGCCGGATATAAATTTCTTCTTGTAAGATTTAAACCATAAAAACAAGCCAGCACTTAAGATGTAATTTCTTCACTTGGGGTACAATGTTATTAGAGTTGAAAACCATCTTCTCAATACTTCCAGTCAACGTTCTCACCGTAAACTTAAAATTTATATCTAAAATTGTCGGTGTAACGAGAATATGCTGTGACACTTATATGACTGCGTAACGAGCCCACTATCCGAGAACAGGGAAATGAATTGTAAAATTATAATTCAAAGCGTGATTACGTTTTACAGTTATGATTTTTTCCTTCGCATATGAATATACGAAGTGTACATACCTGGAAGCGCACGGTGGAAATTGTTTCTGTAGTTAGGGTAATCGCAAAACAACCTGTTGATTATTTATTATTGGTTTTTTATTACCGGCTAATTTACCATCGCGTCGTTTCCCAGGGGGTAGACAGAGAGGATGGAGCACAACACTTTTCTGTTCTGACACACAACTTTCGCCTCATTAACTTCATACATGGTGCGGAGTAGACTCGAGAGTGGCTCGATGATCTGGGGGCCACATGAGGGCAAGTACTCTCTTATGGTGGAGAAAGTCCAAAAGAAGTTTCTGAGATATCTCTACATGAGAGAGTACGGGCATTATCCTTGGCTTTACCCAACCGAGTTTCTCCAGGGTATGCTTGGCTACAATAGTTTAGAGACTAGAAGGAATGTGTATTTGATTACACATTTTTATCGATTGTTGCGCGGTATGATCGATAATCCTGAAATTATGCAGAGCATTGGTTTGTATGTTCCTGATAATTAAACTAGACATCGTCAGCATAGATTGTTTCACATTCCAATATACAGGACCAACCTGCCGATGGTTATGCCTGTTGGAAGAGCCACAGCTATGCTGAACAAAATTGCTTTGGGTATTGATATATTCCATGTGTCTGAGGGGGTTTTCCGAAGCGGGATTCTCCTACACCTTTGACCAGATTTTATGTTATTTTTAATTTATTAAATACTTTCATTTTTGATATATACTTCCTAATATGTATGCCTTAAACATTTTGTTTGTCATGTACATATTATCGTGAAATAAATTGAATTGAATTGAATTGAATTGAATACATCTTCGCACGCAAGCTTGTCTCAAGTTGAGACTCCAAATAGAACCATTTTCCAGTATCTGGTTTTTCCTTTCATCATCTTTCATCATTGTCAACAGAATGTCTTCTGATTTCACAAATACTTACACGATCCAAACTCTTTACTATTCACTTGTCCGTCCTTAGAATATACCTCTGTGATTTGGTCTCCCTTCTATACAAACCAAACAAGTCACATCGAATCCGTGCAACATCGTTTCTTAAGAAAAGTCGCATGGATGATGGGCTTGGATAGAGGAGACTACTCGTACAGTGAAATTGAATCAATGTTAAAAATTTATAACCTCCAAAAACGTAGAGAAAACACTAACTTAATCACCGTATTCAAAATATTAAACGGCCACACTGATGTGCCTTCGTTACTGGGCCAAATAAAATTCAATATCCCTTCCCGTAGACTCAGAAATAATGAACTGTTGTTCCTTAGCCATCATAGAACCAATTATGGATTTCACGCTCCCATGTCACGGTTATGTCGTCTTATAAATTCAAGACAGGAACTGGACTTCTTTGGTGTAAGTCTGTCCAGATTTAAACAATCTCTGATTAGATAGTCCAGACCTTGTCTCCATCTTGTTAGTAATTTTCATTTGTCCTTACTTTTGTATTTCAATTGCTATAATTTTTATTCTGATGTATTATATATTGTTCATGTTATGTATTATATTTTATTGGACTGTGTCTGTTAATTTCAATAAATAAAATAAAAAATAAATAAAGTATATCTTTCTCATTATTTTCTTTTCATTCTTTCAACCAAACCAAATACGCGGCTCTTTTTAAAAATTCTATTCACCATGCTAAGATCAGCTTTACATTCTTCCCTAATTTATACATTAATTAAACTGTATTTAATGGATTCGCAACACATTTCCACTACATTCAGTCTCCTTTCGTTACTTTTCTGCCAGGTTTCTCTCTTTTGCCAGACTCGAGTAGCTTGTTGGCCTAGTGGTGAAGTCTCTCGTCTAACGATCCGTAGGCCGGTGGTTCGAGCCCCATTCTAGGAGACCAGCAAGTTTTACCTATTTTCATAGCACAAGCGTTTAGCTTAGTTTTACAATAGTAAGAACATCGCCATGACATGTATTGCGTGTTCGCATCTCTATTATTGAAAAAAGTGAAAAATATCTCCTGGAATAGTCATCAACAGTATGGGCCGACCTGGTTAAAACTTCGATGCATAAAAAATTCACTAAGTGTATAATTTTATATAATAGCGCATGATTGAGAGACATAATTAAGAGACATAAGATAACGCAAAAAAAGATAAAGATTGATAATAAACCCGAATAAACAAGTAACATATAACATAAATTATATGCTTGTTGGAGTCGTGGTTATGACTCTCGCCTAGTGATCCGATGGTCGGTGGTCTGAACCCGATTCCAGGACACCAGCAAGTTAATCCTATTTTCATAGCACGAGTGTTTAGCTTATTTTGAAAATATTAAGAATATTGATGCGACACGTGTTTCTTGTTCGCATGTCTATTAAAAAACAAAAAATAGTTCAGGAAAAATGACATTTTTAGTTAAAAATGTTGTGTTTGTGAGGTGAATGTTTTGTTTTTCTGAATAAAAAATCTATTTGAATGTGAAAAATTGTTATAAAAAGTCTACAATTCTGTATATTTTCACATTTTACACAACTACTTAATAATTCATAGCGAAATTGTTTTCATGATATTTTGAAATGTTATGCACATTGAACGAGGAATAATAACTGTAAGAGGAACTGTAACTGTTTATGGTTGTTAATGTTTCCGGAATAGGATGTATTATTAAAAGTGATGACTCCATCAAGATAAAAAATAAAACAGAAATGTATTTCCAAAAAAATGAGTACAAGTTTTGAATAAGTTGTCCAATAACAGTTCCCACGCAGTCGACGCCATTGCAATACAAGGTATTTAAATCAAATTTACATACATAATAAAGGATAGATATCCAACATTTATTGTAAAGGGAGATGAAAGAAGAATGAATACAATATTGTAACAGATGCTACAATCCGGAGGAATTTCGTACCGCGTAACACTTTGGAAAAATCTGGATTCGATTGGAGCATTCTCGTAGGCACTGGAAATTTCGGGAAATGTAAAGAATGTTCTCGAAGCATCGCGAAACTTACACGTTTGGTATTAAAAGACTAGCGCGCACGTGGCGTATCGAATCTTTGTTTTGACGTTTAACGTGTGCAACCAGTGATAAAACCTTATAAGCGCGAGCGGTGTAGCCAGCGCGTTGTAAAGCGAGTGACGGATATCGAGCGAAGTACCTATGTACGTAGGTGCGAAAATTGAATGGAATACTCTAGAAAGTGATGTAAGCGATAGAAACAGCGTGATTAGTGCAATGTAATAATAAGTGTGTGAAATGTCCTGGGAATATTTACTGACTATAAATTTAAGAACAATGCTCCTCATTAATTCGTGTCCAGTGACTTTTGCGCATTAAATAAAATTTGCATTGTTTTTAGTGTCCCGTGATAGTATCGTTGCTATCTGTGTGGGAAGACAACGATGATTGAGATAAGCGCGTAAGATGAATAAAGATATATTAGTAGGCACCTACAGATAGATGGAAAAGCTTTCTCGGATGGCTTG
Organism: Agrypnia vestita; assembly: GCA_016648135.1. Classification (NCBI taxonomy): domain Eukaryota; kingdom Metazoa; phylum Arthropoda; class Insecta; order Trichoptera; family Phryganeidae; genus Agrypnia; species Agrypnia vestita. The sequence goes on from JADDOH010024242.1 coordinate 10,385, forward strand.
CCCCTAATGGTGTTTATTCATAGATGACACTTTGATCTCTCAGAATCGATAAAGGTACAAACGTATCGGTTGCGTCATTATAATCTACGCGAAATACATACGGTAAATTTTACTGTCCTGTGCGCGCTCTCAGATTCAATCTCCGAAAAAAATGTCATCTACCTAACAGGTTTGGTAAAAAATACGAGTAATTTTTTAATTTCGTGGGCTTTCAAGTCCAATTGTCACAATTTATTTTTGTGGTAATGCTACATTGGCCTACATGCAACTTGAACAAACTAAGATTTCAAAATTTCTAGCCAAAAACAACACCGCTATGATGCGTTAGCCTCCTTTTTCACCAAACACGCGACTTCGTCCTATTCGCGAAGATGAAAAGAAACGTGATGGGACGACGTTTTGCCAACATTGATAAGATAAAGCCATGTATTCACTAGGGGACAAATCGCGAAACATTCCGCTCGACATGTCGCATCAACATCTACGCTCATGTTTCGGGGACAATGACGCGGACATTTGACGTGTACACACCGGGACTCGCATATCTTGTCGCGGAAATGTCATCCGATGAGGTTATGGATGACAGCTGCGGTATCTCATTTGGCGAAAACGGGGTTCTGCGCAATTTAAAATGTTTTTTTGGGTCGCAATTTCAAATTAACGAGGTTTTACTGTAGTAAATTGAATATTATTAAAAACAGGGTCCTTTTTGCAAATAATTATTGTTTTCCAGACATCGCGGAAATATATCGCCCTATGAGGTTATGATGATAGCCGCGTATCTGTTTTCTGTTTATGTTAATGAGTTTATCGAAAAGTAAGAGGAGAATGCGAAATTATTTACTGCAAAGAGAAAGAAGGACGGACATTCTATGCGATCTTCGATCGATACAGCTCGATGAGTTCGAGAACGATTTCGTTTCCCCGCATTGTCATCTTGACAGATACAGCGCATGCGTATTCACTTGTAAACATACCACATGGTACTGACGCTCCGCGGAATGTTGCAGTGAGTACGCTCGGGTACCGTGCGCATGGCAACGTTGCCACGGCACGTAGAAATGCCGCGCTATGTTGTGCGCGAGGTCGCGGAACAGTGCACGACGTTGCAACGTCACGTAGACTCTATGCCGCGCGTGCTGTTGAGGGACAATTTGTCCCCTAGTGAATACATGGCTTAAGAGTTCCAGAAAAGCTTCGAAGAACGGAAAAAGCGCTGCTACAAGGAAAATATCTGAAATGGACTACTTTAAAGTGATATAATTAATATTGATGAATAAACGAACACTTTTTGAGAAAAACGAAAATTCCGCGCATTTTTTGATCGAACCTAGTACGCGCAGTTTTATGGCGTTTTTATGTATCTCGAAACTCATAAAAGGACAGTGTAGAGCTAGCGCGAGATGTTCATTCGCCGTCTATTATTATTACTACTTGCGGGTGGCTATACTGCCCGTTACGTGGACATCGTCTGACTTGTCTGTCTTGTCTTCTGTGTAGCGAAGGGAAAAACTTCATTTCAAAATGAAGACTACAACACACACACGTTCACCAGTTTGAAGACTACAAAGTGTACACTACAATTGTAGTACTACGAAATGAAGTGAAGTAAATGAAGTGAAGTAATGAAGTAATTGTAGTATTAATGAAGTGAAGTAATGAAATGAAGTAATTGTAGTATTAATGAAGTGAAGTAATGTAATGAAGTGAAGTAATGAAATGAAGTAATTGTAGTATTAATGAAGTGAAGTAATGTAATGAAGTAATTGTAGTATTAATGAAGTGAAGTAATGAAATGAAGTAATTGTAATAATAATGAAGTGAAGTAATGAAATGAAGTAATAGTGAAGTAAATTTTTCCCCCAAATAAAAATTTAGCGAGCTAAAAAAAAACAAAAAGGTCGCCAGACAGATTTCTATATATATATCTACATCAACTTTCCAAAAATTTCACGTAAAAAATACACTATTTAAAATGTGTTTCTCATACTTTCGATAACTTTGAAGTGTATGTACTTTGTAGTGTTCGCTTTGAAATGAAGTGTACTATTTGAAGTTTATACTTTCAATAACTTTGGTGTTTGTAGTTTGTAGTGTGCACTACACATCAAAATGTGCGAAGTGTGCACTTCAATGTAGTGTAGTACTACATTGTAGTAGTGAGTACAGAGCGGACCCATCACTACTTCTGTGTCTGCAATTGGGTATCGGCTATACTGGCCGCTGCGCGGCTATCTCTGAGATTAGCTATCGCCCATTGTCTGTAGCTTTTCATACGATTTGTTTATTTTTTGACGGCTTGTTTTGGTAACGGCAAAATCACGCACTGCATACTGCGTTTTGAAGCATATAATATAGATAGAACGTCGCCGTGTATTTTTTAATTTTTTTTTATTTAAAATGTAATGGAAACCTAAAAGGTTTATGGATAACATTTTTACATAATTAAATATAAGAAATAATAATAATGTAATTTAGACACAAAGTAATTTTTTTATAGTTGGCCGAGTTTTAGCATTTTTGTCACATCTGTTTTGAATTTGTCAGTGGTCAGTTGTTTGGTCTGTTGTGGCAGGTCATTGTGTAGTTTTAATCCGTTGCAAATTAGTCGGGATTGTCCTGTTTTTTCATTCGAGTTTGACACATTTCCAACCAAATGCATATTTTAAGCTAAAAATTAAACGTCAAAAATATAATTGCACGCAAAAAAAAAATTGACGTAAGAAAATTAAAATTTCGATGTATCTAGCCTTAAAATGACTCGAATGTTAAATGATGTATATATGAATAATATTTTCTGTTGCAAGTGTGTACAGTTGTTAGGGCATGCTTATTAGTGGCATGCTCATTAGCATGCCAGTAAAGAAGCATGTGTATCTGTACCTTGACGAAAAAACTTTGGATCGATTTTTAACCCTTTTCCCATGATCCAATCGAGCTGAAACTTTGCAAGCAGACTCGTGGCGACGATCAAGAAGATCTATCAAATTTTTGTTAAAAAAATAATAATTATAGTGCTAACTTACTAAGTTGTATAAAAATATTTCAACGCGTCTGGTAGACACTAAACCTGATTATAGTATAATTTTGGATTTTTGGAAATTTTTTATTACTCCCTTTCGTAGCGTCGCTCGACCGAAGCCCAACGCGTAGGTTAAGCGCCAAACCAGTTTCCACTAGTAAATGAGAAAGGGAGTATAATAAAAACTTGGTTTTTATGGGTTACTTTTTAATGGTTATTTTTGGCGTCGTATACTCTCCCTATAGGGGAAGGACAGTCTCATCCACGGAGTATGTACATTCGACATTACAATGTCGAAAAATTGAAAACCGATGTCCACTTAAACGAGATCCACAATTTAAACCGTCGTTGCCAACTATAATCCACGCTGATGCAACTCGTCCTAAGGCCGTCTTGACGACTGCCATTAGGGATGGGCATTGAATGGACGGACTAGTTGAAATCAACCGTTGACGTTGCGTCGACGCGTCGACGGTTTACGTTTATCGCATGGACTAGTTGAATTCGTAGACGGTGGACGGCGGACGCCGTGAACGGTGGACGATTCGAAATTCAACTTCGTGCAAAGCAACGAGCGAGAGCAAGACAAAACGTCTCCGTTTATTTCTCTCTCATCTCTCGCTGTCGACTTGTAGACGCCATAGACGTCATAGACGGCTCGACGGGTAATTTCATTTCAACTCTAAAGTACACGACCATAGAGTGCAGATCTGTGTACACGAACTATAACAGAGACTTGAAATTTGAATGCATGCGTAGGGTAAGATAGGCTTAATAAGCTATTTTCTATTATTTTTTACTTGATTTGTGCGATGTGCACGTGCGACGTTTCGGTGAATTCCCAATTTTGCGCTGTATAAAATAAAACAATTCTGTTTAATTATTTTATTTTTTATTGAACTAATAATTTACTGTTTACACCTGATATTGCTGTGTATACCTACTTTTTTCTTTATTATATAAAGAAAGAAGTATATAAAACAATATGTAAAAGCCTATAATGTGCGTAAACAAATAAATAATAAAATATTTCTTTTTACATATAAGCACAAGTAGCGGTTTTACTTTCCCCGAAACTATATTCCTTCGAACTTCTTTAAATTTTAAAAATTAACGTCATAAAAATAGCCAACGGTTGAGCCGTCGAGAAGCGTCGCGTCGAACCGTAGACAGTTGACCATCGTCCCGATGTTTAGATAGAACGTCCGCGTAACGAAGTTGACGCGTCGACTAGTTGACGAATTCAACTAGTTGATCGTCTCGTCGATGGATGGACGTGGACGGTCTCGTTTCGTCGACGGTAAATACGTCGACGACCCATCCCTAACTGCCATCCCGATGCTGACTCCTTCTTCTAATACTCAGATTGTCAGGCCAGCTTATAAAAAAATTTAGGCGAATAATTCAATACATCAATTACGAGGCATGCACAAATCACGAAGTTCATAAACGAAACAACACGAGACATTATCACCCGCGAGACTTGGTTCACGGATTGTCGAGAAGCGCAAGATGTTCATTTTTGATTTGGAAGATCAGGATAGATAAACGTAGGAACTGGTACACATCCATTAGGAGGCGGTCAAAGGTAGGGGAGGACGGGACTAAAGGCAACAGGGGAAAGTTGCAACAATCGTTTTAAAATTGCCGCCGTACGTGATTTTAATGAAATTAACCTATTTGCCAATAGATGACAATACCGTACGAATTCATTACCACGTGTTACAGACGGAATTGCGTAAAAATTGTTTGTTGTGACCAAACGAAGTGATTTTTTTTTCCGACAAAGGTAAATATTTTTTATTATTTTTATATATTATCACTCCAATTACATATTAGAATGATTTGTTTTTCTGAATGTTCATTCAAATGTTTATAAATCTTAAAAACACGTTTCCTTGTAACAAATATGGAATTTTAATGTCGCAATTAATTTTGATGTGCCGGGGTAAGTTGGAACTGAGTTACGAGGGTAAGTTGCAACTGTGTTAACGTGATCCAATGCCAAATACATTGTTTTAATTAAATTTAGAGTGATTAACATCCTTCAGCTCGTCATGAAGAGGAAGATTGAGGGTCACAGAGGGGTCGGAAGGAGGCGGCATTCCTGGCTTCGAAACATCTGAGAGTGGACCGGGATAAGAAGCGTGGAAGAGCTGTTCCGCACTGCCCTGGACAGGGAAACTTTCTCCCAGATGATCGCCGATGTCGGGGAGACCCGACAGGGCACATGAATAAGAATATGTATTTGAGGGAATGGGAAAAGCACTATCTTTTCATCTCGTTTGTGGAGACAATTATGAAAAATCCGAAGATTGAATAAAATGCCGCAGATGCGAAATGTGGCCACACTTTGTCTGTGCAAGAAAAAATCCATGTTACATTCGTATTTACTGCGAAACAGATGTTTCCGATGATTCTGAATAGTTGTTGCAATTTGACCCCGACATTGGGGTAAATTGCAACAATTTTTAGTTAACCTTTTTAATTATCTTTAGGTATTTAATGTTGTCCCTTAATGTTCACCTATTGTTAACAATTTGTAAGAATTTAGTTAATTTAATAAAATTAAATTACACAAATCTAAATGTTGAAAGTGTTCCCGTGTTCCCCTACCAATATTAATTACATTGCCGTCAGAACGTTTCCGTTCCTGGAAGATCGTACGATTCCATTGTGCGCGTGCGCACTCTGCAAATGTCTTCACAGCTGCTATAATTTCTTTTCGATTTATATTTATTAATTTGTGCCGTTAACATTTTGTGGCGTCTTTGTTCATTGGATTACGGTATCATAACATTTAATATTTTTAAAGAGTTAAGGTTGTTATTACGGTTGTTAGACATATTTAACTGTAAATAGTTATAATATAGTTATTTAATAAGTTTTTCCAAGAAACGATTCTCGACGTTTCGTTGAATGCTTATTCAACGTCATCAGAAGGACGACCTTTACCCGCGGAGGTGGCGGTCGGACTGATTACTGCTTTCTAGGGCGTAAATTGTATGAACTTTGTTGTGGAGAACTCTTGAACTCTTCTTCTACAATATTATACAATACAAACATCCCAATTTCAATAGAGATGACAGTTACAAACTATGAAGTAGACCCTTGAGAACGTTGCAGTCCGCTGACGTAACTAGTACATATTGCACACTGGCGACCTCTATTGTAGATGAAGTGAACAAAATGCATACAATTTACGCCCTAGAAAGCAGTAATAAGTCCGACTTCCACCTCCGCGGGTAAAGGTCGTCCTCCTCATGACGTTGAATAAGCATTAAACGATACGTCGAGAATCGTTTCTCGAAAAAACATACGGTTCGTATAAAATATCCGCAACTATTTACAGTTATATATTTAAAATTTTGTCAATTTTGACGTGATTTTTTCGGAGTTAACTTCTTAGTAGTGTTTAGAGTGAAATTTTAGGATGCAATGAAATGTGCGTGCATCATGGAACGGAATATTTTCGCCCCGTAAAGTCACGAATCTTCTTCTTGTTCTTCTTCTACCTCTTATCCTAATGGGTCGGGGTCCATGCACCGAATAGAAGGTTCCAACTTTTCCTATCTTGAGCTTCGCTCTCACGAATCAAAATCAATCAATCAGTCGGTTTCCCGAGTGATATTTAACCAATAGATATTCTTCTAATTCTTATTCAATCACCAATAAGTTGCTTCACATTACGAAAACTACATAAGCGTTATGTATTTATTAGATTATGCGCTTATTGTTTCATTTTATCTTTTTTATACAAGCAAAATGCATTTCGGCACGTTTTTTTAGATTCTTCCATTGATGAAAATTCTAGTTTATGTTGTATACCTTGAATTAGAATAAAGCTGAACAGAATGCAAGGTATACAGCTCAGCACGTCGTTTTTTATGTATGCCAAAGAAGTATAACTTCTAACGCGCGTACATACATTGTTTTATTTATTTAATATTACCTACTTACAGTATATATTATTATTTTTCTAGTGTATTAAGACAATAAATAAATTCACACACATTTTCTCTCTGTACCTCTCAAAAAAGAGACTAACTCTTGTGCTTGGAGAGGGAATGCCACCATTATTTTTTTAACGCTACAACAGACCAAGAGGCCCATTTACTGTGACGGAACGCATCACAAAAAGAAAAGGCTTGAAAAAATCACATTGATGTATTGTGACCTCAACGGGAATCGAACCGGAATCCCCCGTATGACACGCCAGTATCGTGTCCACTGGACTAAATGATGAAAATTGTATAAAATATGCAAAATATTATTTTAAAAAATAATGTTCTTAGGCTTTCACGGCCACTCAGAATCTTCTGGTTTGTGTCTTCTGGGGTATTATGCCTGTGCTAATGTATTGATCAACACATCAGCCTGATGATTTAGTGGGATCCGAAAAGTCGGCCGGCAAGGTTGTAATAACACGGGACAATACCCCAGAAAATTATTTTTAAAGTTGGTAGAAATCAGTTTGCTTCACATACATCTACTAATTTCTTCATCCAAAGTATCTAAATACTAAAATAAAGCCAATATTTACACAACAATGATAGCAATACAAATTGACATTTGACAAATGTCTCAACATTTCTCAACACACCTTTACTCGTAAGCCAATAAGTACCTATGTCCCGTGTATTTTTGCGTGTTTGGATAATAATTACCATTATAATAACCTATTATATAATCCTGAGAATAGGGGGGTATCCAATAATTTTAAATGTTCGTAAATTTACGAGTATTGCAGGTATGATATACAAATATAACCTAAATATTTATTTTTAAAATAATGTTGTTTTCATAGAGATCTGCTATGGACACCTTCTGTGCAGATATATATTGTCATTTTTCTACCCACTGCTGGGTGATAATAATAATAATATTGGATTATTTATATAGCGCCATTTTTGTGAAAATTTCACCTCAAGGGCGCTTTACACACAAAAAACTCTTACATACTAAAATCATAGAATCACAAAATGAAAAAGAAAAAGAAAAAGAAAAAGAAAAAGAAAAAGAAAAGAGAAAGAAAAACAGTTCAAAACATAAAATAGTAAAAAAAAAACAACGTTAAAAACAACAATATTAAAAAGGTTCTGGGAAAGATTTTGTAAACAAGTGCGTTTTAAGTCTTTTCTTAAATAAAGTCTCTGAATCCGTGTTTCTTATCAGGGAGGGCAAAGAGTTCCACGCTTTGGGGCCCGCCACCGCAAATGCCCGTTCGCTGAACCTAGTTTTCTGGAACTGACTTGCCGGTTCCACAATCCTTCCCACCGCTGAAGTAGACGCTGACCTAAGAGTTTGACGTCTCCCATTTATGTTGTCTGGAATACAGAGCTCCTGAAGATACAGAGGCGCCATGTTATGAGTTGCCTTGTACATCAACCAACACAGTTTGAACTCTACTCTTTCAGGAAAACGAAGCCAGTGCAATTCTCGCAGAAGAGATGTTATGTGCGAGAATTTTGACGTTCCATATATGATCCGTGCTGCAGCGTTTAGAACAGATTGTAGTCTATCGAGCTGAAACATCGGTAGGCCAGCGTAGATACCATTGCAGTAGTCCACACGTGATACAACAAATGCATTAATGAGTAAACGGGCTGCCTCAGAGGGAAGATGTCTGCGAATACTGATGGTCCACGAATCTATTTTTTCTATCCTTTGTTACACGCTGCCACGTATTTCCAAAGACTTTTGATGAACATATTTTGCGTTAGTCACAGTGGAAGATTTCTTTTGAAAATCATATTCATACTCCGAATACACTTCGTTTATCTATGGTTATAGTCATAGTCGTAAAGTATAATCTAATGCGCTTACAAGATTGGAGTAGCTACAGAGTTATAGAAATTTAAACGATGATTTATGTAATATCTACAAGAAATTGAATATTAACAAGTATTTTAAATGCAAGCTTTTAACTATGTGTAAGATTGTCGGCATTATATTGGATATCAGATGTGTTCTTGGAACTATGTTACTATCCAATATTATTAAGAATGTTTTCAGAATTTCTAAAAACCAGTTATGGAGTACTCGGTCAGAGTAGGTAGGTACTATTCTTCTTATGCTCTAAAGAAGCGCACAGTCTCGGTCATAAAAAGCAGAAATGTTTTTAGGGGGAATTTGTACATGATTTTAGTGTTTGGCACGTGTGTTACAAATGTGTACTAAGTTTTTTTTTGTTTCGTGCGGTGTGAAATGTTTTAACGTGGACATTTCTTACATCATTAAAGAGTGGATCTGAAGGACATCTGTAGTTTTTTTAGATGGTTGTGTTAGGATTGTGTTTTTGAGTTGTGATTTATGGTGGTAGTAGGAGTGTTGTTGCAAAGCTGTCTCAACTAATATTTATACTGAATGGGCGAAGTATTATCTAGTATTATTTATAGTTTGGAATGTCGATACGTCTATTTTTCCATTCCTATTGTGGGGTCTTGTCGATGATAATGCCAGTCGAGGAATAGTAGGATTTATCAGGAGTTAACAGAATCAGAAATACTCAAATAATAAAATGTCTCGAAGTAGAACCCTATTGACGTTTATCGAGAAATCACAGTTTCGGTGGCTTGGACATATCTTGTGGATGTCGGCAGATAGATTGCCAAAGCGGATATTCAAGGCAGAAGACCAAGGGGCCGTCCTAGGATAAGTTAGCGGAAATAGGAGGAGGGCTGCTGCGAAGCGAGGTTGCAACTAAATTGGGCTGAAGTGGAGAGCGACGCCCAAGACAGGAAAAGTTGGGACCTTTTATGCGGTGCAGGGACCCGACCTAATAGGATAAGGGGTAGAAGAAGAAGAAGATAATAAATTATTTGATATTACTTCTGATTAAACTGTGTTTGTAAACGATTGTTCCATTTTACTTAAAGATCTGAATTGAATGAAATTTCATCATACATTTTTGTCACTAACTTCGGCAACTTTGTACAGGAAATACGCATTCCTTCTAGATATCCCCGGTGCTGCCCGTTTGTCAACTTCTTAACTCAACCTTTTAACTTAAGTCATCTTTTCATTCTATGTATATGTATAGTATATCTGCCGTATTCTCATTTATGACAACGACGTTATGATTCTTCGTCTTCTTCCTATCCAGCTATCTCTCCACTGCTGAATGTAGGACTAACTAACTAACTAACCATCACGCCGTTTCCCCGCAGGGGTAGGCAGAGGATTGAACGCCACACTCTTCTATCCTGGCACACCACTTTTGCTTCGGCCACATTCATACATCTTCTCATACAAGTTCTACGGTTGTTGCGGTTTTTAACGGAGCCATCCTCAAACAATTGTTGTATCTGATCGTGCCAGGTCTTTCGCGGACGCCCTCTATTTCTGTTGCCTTCAACACTCGCCTCATATATTTTCTTAACCATCCTTTCCTCCTTGCATGTCATCCAGTATACAAGTAATAACTTGTATACTGGATGACATGCAAAAAATGGTTAAAACTGTAGTTGAGACGGTCAGGAAGAATTATGTGTTTTTGCGGAATGCATGCTTGAGGAAAACATTAGGTACTATTGTAAAACTCTGATTCTAAAGGTTTTTCTACGATTGTCTAAATGCGTATTTAGGTGTTTTTTGTGTCAGTTTGTTTAGTAGTTTATTATTTAATAACTTCGGTCTAGCCAACGCGAAAGTACGGTCATCGAAATTAGTTTTGTGAACACGATTTACTTCAACTAACTACTTGTATTGGATGTTGATGGTAGGCAAGTGTACGTCGTCTGTTATTTGCGGAAAATGGAATGCAGAATTGTACATTGTACAGAATAATACATTGAGGGGCCATGTTGTGAGGCATAACTTATATTCGATTCTATTTGGACATTTAAGAAATGTCAAGACATCTGTCAAACTTTAAATTGACGAAGCGACAATGCCATATAATAGCGGTCAAGACATGGTTGTTACGCTATCTATCTTCAGAATAGCTCCGTATAGTTTAGTTTGTAATTGCGTAACCTAAGTCTAGATCTAGTGAACGCTGCTGTTGTTGGGTCATGCTCTCATTATACCCAATTAATGTCTCCGTGGTTTCAACCTGTACTCTTTCTATTTTACGGAATTTAAGTGAGTTAGTGGATGTTATTTGACATTTCTTTCACACACGTGAAGGCTTTCCGTGAACTTTGTGAACGCAATGTGTGTTTAACATTTAACAGGTTTAGCTGGGATGCAGCTTGCAACACCACAGCTCTGCACTCTGCGGCGCTGCACCGGCCCATTAAATCCGCGGTGGGCTCGGTGCATTAACATTCCATTTAGCGGCTGTACAAATTGCAGGTTTGTTGCCATTGTCCCGCTAATGGTGGATATACGCAACAATGCCCGCAATTGTTGCTCGCATTTTTCCCTCGTATTTACGAAAAATGTGTTGCAAGAATTATTATAATTACCCAAAATCAGGGACGCTTTTAAGACATATTATTAATAGTATTTTTTTCTCAAAAATATTTTCTATTATATAATTAATTGGATTTTTTCTGTGAGGATGTGTGAAGTTTCTAGTAGGGATGGGCGTTGAATGGACGGACTAGTTGAAATCAACCGTTGACGTTGCATCGACGCGTCGACCGTTTACGTTTATCGCATGGACTAGTTGAATTCGTAGACGGTGGACAGCGGACGCCGTGGTCGGTGGACGATTCGAGATTAACGCAAGCAAAGCAACGAGCGAGAGCAAGACAAAATGTCTCCGTTTATTTCTCTCTCATCTCTCGTAGACGTCATAGACGGCTCGACGGGTAATTTCATTTCAACTCTAAAGTACACTACCATAGAGTGCAGATCTGTGTACACGAACTATGACTAGAGATTTGAAATTTGAATACATGCGTAGCGCGAGATAGGCTTAATAAGCTATTATCTATTATTTTTTACTTGATTTTTTGTGATGTCACGTGCGACGATTCGGTGAATTCCCAATTTTACGCCGTATAAAATAAAACAATTCAGTTTAATTATTTTATTTTTTATTGAACTATTATTAATTAATAGGCCGGCTAGATATTTTTCTAAAATCAATATTTTATTCGATCGATCTCGACTTCTTATATATTTACCTGAAAAGGGATGCTAAAATTTAATTATTGTGTTATTTCCTTACTTTTCAACTTCAGCATATAAATGATAAACAAACTTGTAGGGAATAAAAATTTCTATACCTAACTATGGTCCTTATTCAGGAGTCCAACATTATTTATTGTATATGTAATATAATCTTGAATTTAGGTTTAATTAATTTTTATTATAAATTCCCTATTTTCAACTTTTTAGATAAAAAAATAAATCTATTATAATTTTGTTTACACCACTTTTTATTGGTTTTTTTACATGTTTCGGGAACAATGTTCCTTTTCTCAAATTGAGCCTTAAACTAAAGTTGACAAATAATACAGATATATTTATTTATTAATAATGTCACCACAAAGTGAAAGTCTGACTTTGAAAGATGTATTCTTCAATAAATTTCTAGATAACATCTCAAATGTAAAGTATTTTTAAATTATGTATTTATTTATAAATTTATAGATAATAAATAAATGTAAAGGTTTTTATAATTTTATTTAACTTGTATTGAAACGAATGAATTTTTCGTAATCGATTTGAGTTAGTGTAGTGATAGTCCAACGTTTTACAAAAAATAATACTCATAATCAAGTCAGGAATATAGTCCTGCTAGGTTATTATTGTTTTACAAATAACCCTGTACACATGTAATAATGTGTATCTAATATATTTTTTTATACACACATTGCTTTGTACTTTATATTTTTAATTTTTATACTCATATTTTAATGCTTATACCCGATACTTTCACTGCTTATATATGTAGTTTATATTTATATTTTACTGCTTACACCTGATATTGTTGTGTATACCTACTTCTTTCTTTATTATATATAGAAAGAAGTATATAAAACAATATGTAAAAGCCTATAAACAAATAAATAATAAAATATTTCTTTTTACATATAAGCACAAGCAGCGGTTTTACTTTCCCCGAAACTATATTCTTTCGAACTTCTTTAAATTTTAAAAATTAACGTAATAAAAATAACCAACGGTTGTGCCGTCGAGCAGCGCCGCGTCAAACCGTAGACAGTTGACTATCGTCCCGATGTTTAGATAAACGTCCGCGACGTCCGCGTAACGAAGTTGACGCGTCAACTAGTTGACGAATTCAACTAGTTGATCGTCTCGTCGATGGATGGACGTGGACGGTCTCGTTTCGTCGACGGCAAATACGTCGACGACCCATCCCTAGTTTCTAGTCTGCGCCGATGAACCAGAGACAGTTGAAAACTTGGTAGCCCAACATTTGCCCCGTTGTTGCTGATATAAGGACCCAGTTGCTCGAAATAGTGGTCAAAATTTGGACTTCCATATTGCGTTTTATTCGAGCTAGCCGCGACGCCGACATAAATAATAAAAATAAAAATGGATAATCTATATAGTGCCATTTTCGTAAAAATTTCACTTCAAGGGCGCTTTATGCCCGAAATCATACGCAAACATTACTGGCATAAAATTATATTTTATGCCATTAGTGTTTATAGGCCACCATCCGTTTATTCCAATGTTAATTAATAAATTACTGATATAGGTCTTTTCATATAAGCTTGCAATTGAGTTAGTGTGGTACCCACATTAACTCCATTGCAAGCTTATATGAAAAGACCTATCTAAACATTAGAGAAATAAAACTATTAAAAAAATATATGCTTTTTCTTTAATCAGTTAGTTATAAAAAATATCCCAATAATTTATTTATTTTAGAAAAAGTTAACAGCATTGAATAACATACAACAGATAAAGAATAGTAAATTATGCCAATTATAATAATTTCTTTGTCAGTCTGTCCGTCCGTCCGTCCATCTGTCTGTCTGTCCCTGTAACTTTGTGTAACGTCCGTAACTTTTTTACAGATTTTTTTACGAATTCTTCTCGATTTTTTTTTTAATTTTTTTAAAAATAAAATATTATTTTATGAATAAATAAATATAATAATTTTAAATAAAAAATAATAAAAATAACTATTTTAAATAAAATATTTATAAATAAAGTAAAACACATTTTTTTAAAAATAAAATAAATAAATTATTATTCTTCTTCAAATATAGCAAAATTTTGTGGCGACATAATTATAATTTATATAAAATAACTTTGTAAAAACCACTTTTTTATTGAAAAAAAATTTCAACATGTTTCGAAGCCAATGGCTTCTCGTCAGGATAACAAAAATAAAATTTTAAAATCGAAGTATTTATTTTATATAAATTAAATAATTATTCCTTAGAAACCGACATGAAAAGTACCGTCATTTTTTACGGGTTACAGCTAGTCATATATTACAATCTAAGTAGGTACAAAGGTATGAATATAATATTCCAAATAATTTTTATTACCTATTTATTCAGTAAGCAAATGCTTCCCTGTAAGAATCCCACAAAAAGAATAAAACAAATAAAACGATAATCTGTATATATATATAATCTAATTTTTTTTTTAAAAAAAAAATAGAGATGCGAACACGGAATACGTGTCACATCAATATTCTTACTATTTTCAAACTAAGCTAAACGCTTGTGCTATGAAAATAGGATTAACTTGCTAGTCTGGGCTGAGATTCGAACCCGCGACCTTTAGATCACGAGGCGAGTGTCCTAACCACAAGACCAACAAGCTACTCCGAGTGAACCGAGAAATTTTTATTTTAAAAACTTAGTTAAATGTAAACTTTTAAACACAAATGTATTTTGATTCTCAGTCCTTATTACGCTAACTTTTTGTAAGTGGATCCCCTTGAATTTCGGCACAGGGAGTGATTATATTTGATTCGAGTATTTTATAGTTTAGGATTCCGCGGCAAACCGTGTAAATACTGTGGCGTGCCACTAATTTTCCATAGACAAAACGTAGTTCAGTGTGAAAACGAAGTTTGTTAAACTATAAATAAAGAACTCAGTAAAGAACCATGTTATGTTGTAAGTCGCCGAGTATGTCATAGTTCATAATGTATTTAGGTAGTGATAAATTTATTACCTACGTCTATTAGTTTTATAATGTGTAAAGAAAAAGTAAAATTAATTTTAAAGTTAGAATTCTCTAAACTCAGTTTAGTTGTGCAAGCCGAGTAAACGGGAATAGTTGATGGCAGAGCAAGAGCGAAACCCGACATTATTTTTATTACCTCAAAAAAGTGCTTCCTTCGGATTTAAATATTGTTTACATATATCAAACAATCGGGTATATTCTTATTCGCTGTCGTTATTCAACAATCATATATCAACTGATGTATTCACGTCTCGTCTTCGTCACGTGACGACATTTGACAGGCGTCTTCAGGTTTCTGATAGACACTTGACACATCAGTTTTGTTTGATAATTTGTACCCGCATCTAATGGTTTTGCTTAATAGCCAAACTCTCATTTACACAAAATATTTTATCATGATTTTCTTTCAAGTAGGTAGGTTCCGGGGATGTGCAGTGAGAACATTGAAGCTTAACATTTACATAAGCATAAAAATTAAAAAAAAAAATCGAATTAAAATATATATCTCGTAATATTCCTATCCCAACTATTATAATACTAGCTATAACCCGTCAACAATGACGGACTTTTTATTTTTGAATTTCAACATTACATTAAGTAATTAATAATTATTAGTTATATATTAATTAGTCAAAACAAAAAGTGTTTTATAAAATCAAGCTTAAATGTAAACTTTTTTGTATACTATTTGAAATCATACTAAATTTGAAAATGGAATAATATTTTCAATTTATTTAATAATGAACGGAATAAAATCACCTACATACAAATTTTGAAAACGAAATGAGATCACCTATTAAATTCTAGTTACGGTTACGAATTATTCAAAATTAGTATTATTGGGGACTAATAATATTAAATAAATAATATTAAATAAATTAGTAACATATTGTTCAGGTTTTAATAAATCGTAATATACTGTCACATAAATATTTTATTTCAATGTTTTTTCCAAAACATATGCTTACGTAAATGTCATGCTTCAAAGCTCTCACTGTGTGTACCTAGCTGGTACCTACTGTATATTTTGGATTATTTGCGGTTGTGTATGCAATGATTTCTTTCTTTCTAAAAGCACAGATATGAACTAAAGGTAAACTCAAAAATATTTCTCATCGAGTAGCTTATTAGTGTGGTGATTATGACTGTCGCCTAGTGATTCACTTGCGATCGGTGGTTCGAACCCCACGCCAGTACACTAGCAAGTTAGCCCTATTTTAATAGCACAAGGGTTTAGTTTAATTTGAAAATAGTAATAATATTGATGCGACACCTAGGTATTCCGTGTTCGCATATCTACCTATTTAAAAAAAATCTACAAAAACATTATAATCAAGTTCACTATTGGTTCACGTGAAAATTTAAAAGATTTCATGTACATAGGTATGTAGGTATGCCTAGCTAAAATTATACAGGTTATGATGTAGAATTTTAAATAATTGTATAGGTACATAATATTAAATCAAATCAGGTGAATCACTTAGGGACAAACAAAAAAAAGCTGAAAGTGGAAAACCATGATGTAATTGGAAATTTATTTTCCCGACTAGAGAAAGTTCGAGTCCCGGTAGTAGATGTGTATTTTTTCAATATTTTTTTTTCTTTTTCAAAAAGAGCAAAATAATTAATTTTGTGGTGACATTATTAATATAATTAATAAAAATGTACATACTTTGTTTTCACCACTTATATATTATATATATGTTATATTTTCTAAGTAGACGGCTGAGTTTATCTGTTGTCCCTCTTATATATGGTAAGAACAGCAACAGCCGGGAACACCCAATATTTAATACAAACTTCCCAAAAATCATTAAGGCCAATAATGACCACAGTACCCAAATTTAGACTTTGACTTACCAGACCTCAGCTTCCGATACGAACGGACGTGCTTGCACGTCCCCTCGTGACGGAAATTTATTAACAAGACAACCTGAAGATGCCTGTTGTGATTGTCGACGAATGGTCCTTCTGAGGACCAGATTTTGACGCGGGTTACCCCCAAAGAAATTAATACTAACATACATATATAAATAATATTATTATATATATAATATATATATAGTATCCTGACGAAGGGGCCATGGGTTCTGAAACATGTTGATATTTTTCAATATATAAGGGGTGAAAAAAAGTTCATTTTTATTAGTTTTTTTTTTTTCAGTTTATGCTTTTGACTGACATCTATTAGAAGTTTGTTTTAATTATCAAAGAACTGTGTTGTAAAATTGCATTTCAATAAAAAATTGTTTTCTTTAAAGTATTAATAATATTGTATTAAATGACAGGATTGTACTATCGATGTGTTGGGTATATTGCGTTTGTTCTGAAATTCAATTCAATTCAGTCCTCAAACAATCAAAAAACCTCGAAAGATATTTATGATTTGATCTACCAGTAGGTCACAAGACCTTTTCACAATGCGAGACCCGGAAACGTACATCCGGACTTATCGTACGCTCCTCACAGTGTACTAACTGTGTACTTAATTAGTAATTATGTGTTTTAAAAATCTATGTTTGTTCCCTGTGTGTCTCGTCACTTTACCAGATAACGTAACCAAATTTTGCGTGTTATATTTTGTATCTTAAATTTAAAAATGAAAGTAGAACGTTTTTACGAATATCAACAAAACTATTTATTTCTTCAAACTGAAATTAACATCTATAACCAAAGGCAAAATCAGCATTTTAAATTTTTTATTTATGTTTCCACTAAATGTGTGTTTATCGAATCTAGATAACTAATTATAGCAAAGTTAAGTCTGTATATTCGTTTACTTAAATTTTTTTTGGTACGTAGTTTCCTTCCAATTAAACTCTTTGGAGACCGGGGCCATAGGCATTTTTCATATTCAATATATATTTTATAGATGTCTCGTAGAGACGAAGCTATATTTTTAAAATTATTTTTATATAGGAAAGTAGAAGTGGAAGTTATTTTGGGTGTTTATTGGGCTTGCGACCTATCGTACGGCTGGCTTAAGTGATCACTTTATGTAACGTTATAACAATGTAACTTTCACCAATGATAGACTATCACATCTATCAAATTTTTGAAAGTTGTGTATAACTTAACTTTTCTCACCTTGTTCCATATGTGAGTTGTATTTTCTATTTCCGCCCTCTGTGTTTTTAAAATTTGTCATTCCCATAAACTAGTACAGATGTCGCCGTTTTTTGATACAACAGTATTGTGTTCTAGACAATTTTGAACATATTCTGAATTTTTCATACGAAATTGTGAATACTTTTTCAAATTATTTGCATTCGCATTTTTAATTCCAAATACAGACATTATATGTATAGTTTTCTGTATATATAGTGCCGTGTATAGATTTCTGGGATGTTCTGTCGTATATATATTTGACCTCTCTGGCCGACGTTTCAGATGCAGTGTCCATCATCAGGGCAGATGGACCCGGGATCCCGGAACGATCACCAGTATACATTATAGATACCAATATTAAACGTATTTTGAATCGAGAGATGGATTTGTTGTATGCATTCAGTAGGGTTGTGCTTTGTATCTACTAGTATATAAATGTTATGGATATTAATATTAAAAAAACTCTTTCAAATATTTTTTAGATTTTTTACAATACATTCACCGAGCACTTTCGGCTCGTCGGAAATAAGCACAATTGATTCGTCCGCACACAACTCACAGGAAACGCTACCCTCGTCTTCAATAAAAAGAGTTACAACAAACCTACGAAGCTTATGATATAATATAAGGGTGGTATTGTAATCAATTTGTAGTTAGCCCATCTAACACTCGGCCAGGTGTTCACCCTTCAGTTATATTTTACGTCTTTACAGTCGCCCTGAGCAGGCTGAGCAGTAAACTTGAAATGTTAAGCCATGTATTCACTAGGGGACAAATCGCGAAACATTCCGCTCGGCATGTCGCATCAACATCTACGCTCATGTTTCGGGGACAATGACGCGATCATTTGACGTGTACTCACCGGGACTCGCATATCTTGTCGCGGAAATGTCACCCGATGATTTTACGATGACAGCTGCGGTATCTCATTTGGCGAAAACGGGGTTCCGCGCAATTCGAAATGTTTTTTTGGGTCGCAATTTCAAATTAACGAGGTTTTACTGTAGTAAATTGAATATTATTAAAAACAAGGTCGTTTTTGCAAATAATTATTGTTTTCCAGACGTCGCGGAAATATATCGCCCTATGAGATTATGATGACAGCCGCGTATCTGTTATGTTAATGAGTTTATCGAAAAGTAAGAGGAAAAAAAAGAGGAGAATGCGAAATTATTAACTGCAAAGAGGAAGAAGGACGGACATTCTATGCGATCTTCGATCGATACAGCTCGATGAGTTCAAGAACGATTTCGTTTCCCCGCATTGTCATCTTGACAGATGCAGCGCATGCGTATTCACTTGTAAACATAGCACGTGGTACTGACGCTCCGCGGAATGTTGCAGAGAGCTCGCTTGGGTACCGTGCGCATGGCAACGTTGTCACGTAGACTCTATGCCGCGCGTGCTGTTGAGGGACAATTTGTCCCCTAGTGAATACATGGCTTTAAGCAGTCACAGCAACATCGCTTGTGTCAAGTGTTAATCCTAAAATATTCCTATACGTTAAACGAGTAATATATTCGTCAATTCCAGAATACCTACCTATTCTAATGGAAAAATTGTTTATTTTTGCCAATGATTTTTTAAAATTATTTTATTTCAATGTTTATTTAGTTTATGTGTATGTATATTATAGATGTCTCATAGAGACAGAACCATTTTATTAAGATGGGAAAGTAGGTATGGAAGTCTTTTTGTGTGTTCATAGGGCTTACCACCTATCATACGGCCGGCTTAAGATAGATTACCACATCTATCAAATTTTTGAAAGTGTTATATATCTTAACTTTGCACACCTTGTGAGAGTTGTATTTTTATTATCGCCCTCTGTGGTTTGAAAATTTGTTTTTTCATTCCCATAAACCAGTATAGATGTCGCCGTTGGTATAAGGTATCTATATTTTTGATTTTAATTTTTTAAGCAATATCCTCTTTATATGTATACGACATTCTTTCAAATTAGAATAGTTTATTAAGTTCTATATATTATATTATATGTGGGGTATAAAAGCGAAGGCAGTAATATCCAAAAACTTAAATAACGTTTTGAATGGAGTCACCGAGGGAGGGTTACTAATTTAAAATGTACTGATTTCGAGATTTTATGTATCTATCCCTTCCAAAATCATGTTTCCTGTAAATTTATCGGCTATGTTTCCTTAAAATCTCGAATCCTCGATGATTGCGTTAAATTTTTTTTCGGATATTGCTGCCTCTGCTTTTATACCTACCCCACACATGGCCTAATACATGAGTTCACATTTAATTTTATATTATAACGTATCAATTTTATATTATAACAATCAATATAACAATAAACATTAGTCACTTCATTCATTCCATAATAAAATTATCGCACTCTAATTTAAATTCCTTTATGTCCGCTATATTTTGTATACTATTTGGTAGGCTGTCAAAGTTTTTCAGTCCTTTGTACATAAAACAATTTTGTGTAATTTTTAATTTTAATTTCTGTGCTCTTATATTATCGTCGGTTCTTGTATTGTATGAATGAAAATCCTTATTTTATTTAATTCTGTTATTAAAGTATTTGGGCAATAATCCATGACTAGTTTTAAATATTTGTACCAAAACATTATATTTTATTCTCTGATTCGCTGAATCTAATTTTAGTTCATTCAAGATTTTTATTGATTTTGTTCATCAATGTTATGTGCAAGCTTTGTTTTGTATTATTTGTAGTTTCTTTAGCATTCCCATAGCGTAAACTACAAAAAATCAATTTTACAGAAGAGCTTTTTGAAGTTTGATTTTACGTACAAAATTGATTGTCCTCTTTTACGTTAGTTTTTTCCCTGAAAAAAGCAGATAAAACAGCCAGTGACTGATGGTTTTGCGGGCGGGAAAATGAATGAGTCCTCAATAGATCTCCACAAAAGGACATCTTCCGTGCTTTATTTATTTTGACGTAAAAACTATATTTTTGAACCCACTACGTATCTAAATCAGAGACTAGCAGACTAAAAAGGAACTAAAATTTCTGGAAAATAAAACGTTCATCTCAAAATACTCCTGACACAATTATTACATTATTGTTCATGTTTTCTTCTTCTTCATTGTTAATATTGGCACACAGTAGCCACAATAAGACGAGACACGGCTCGTAAAATAAGTCTCGGTCCTATGAAAAACCTTCCAGCCGATTTCAGGGTCCTCCAGCCAAATGAAATACATTTATCCACACTTATGGCATCCATAAAATCCAATATTGGGCTCTTGATAAATTTGAACAAACTCAAATTATTCTGAATAAATAAATGAAGTTATTGTAATAGATCTGAGGAACGTATGTCGCGATGAATGAAAGAGACAGAGAGTGTGAGAGTGAGAAAGGTTATATAAGGACGCGCGCCCAAAAAAAAAAATTGGGTGCGCGGTTTTTGTACCGAGACTCGATCGCCATTGGTCAATATTATGTGTAATGCGAGATTTATTGTTACCGCAATAAAGGATCGAGAGGAAACAAAGCGTATTTAACTAAAGCCCCAAATATCACAGTAATAATTTTTTGTTTTTATCCCGTGGTCTAAGACAACTCAAGATCTCTCACTTCGGCTGCTAGGATACTTGCTCTCACCCACTCTTGGTGTTTATCAATAAAGCCAAAAATATCGTAACTGATGAATGCAATTCTTCAGGCAATCGTAACTGATGAATGCAATTCTTCAGGCAATCGTAACTGATGAATGCAATTCTTCAGGCAATCGTAACTGATGAATGCAATTCTTCAGGCAATCGTAACTGATAAATGCAATTCTTCAGGCAATCGTAACTGATGAATGCACTTCTTTAGGCAATCGTAACTGATGAATGCAATTCTTCAGGCAATCGTAACTGATGAATGCAATTCTTCAGGCAATCGTAACTGATGAATGCAATCCTTCAGGCAACGCTCGTCGCAATAGTGTGGTCGTCTCGTCAAGAAAGTCGAGTGTTGTTAGTTATCTTTCTAAGTCGAGAAAGTCGAGGGCAGTCCAGTCCACATATCCTTCGACGGGGAACATCTGGCAACAGCTGGCACCTGCAGATGTGAATGCGGACAGCTGATGAGATACACATCTACCAAATAATCGATGGGAGTCCGGGGTGTATTATTAAAAGAAAGTCTGCTTTTTCAAGGCGGCGAATTTAAATTCCCGAAGGGTTGGCGGTAATTGCGCGATGATTTGTTTTCCCCAAAGCCGGCGCGGCCTGATTCCTCGTCGAGACAGGTGCTGAAATTATAAATCGACACATTAAATTATGTCAAAATTTCGGTCTTAATAAACCTATTCGATAATTAATTTTGGTTCTTTAGTCGTAATTAAAATTTCGCAACCCTGCGGAAGTGATAAATTTGACATTTTTTTTACCTACATTAAAAGGAATAACTGGACTGAATATAATATTATAGTTTATTTTTATCACACTGACAATCTATAAATTTTGATACCCTTATACTAAATTATACTGTAATGATGATATTAGCTATATCTACATACATTTAATTACAATAACCGCGTATTTTTCAGTGGACGGAATCACATGTATTTTTTTACATTATTATTAGTTATTGGTTTTTGGAACCACAATATTAAAAAATATTAATATTCTTCTCATAATTTTTATTACAAATAAAAAATATGAAAAGTTTTTTAAATCTTTTGTTTACTTGTTATATTGAAAACTGAAAAACATTGCAGAAAAATGTGTTTATAAATAATCAAATTTCAAATTCAATAGTTAAAAAAATTCAAAATGTCATTCAACCAGTTTTCTATCAACCTTAGAGAACATACAAATATTCTCTAAGTTGTTCGCTATTCACGTTTACCGACTCATTGAGTCAAGTGAACAGTTCACTAGACCGAACGAGTCGGTTAACGCCAGTTCAGTTCAGCTGAACTAAAATTCCCATCTCTATCCTAAACATAAAATATCAGTCTGTACCTGTGTGTAAACAATTTTATAGAGAATATTACAAAGAGTAATATTTTTTTCAAAAATGAAGAAACAACATAAGGTTAATCGAAAGAGAGCACGAATTAGCTATAATTTATTTTTGCACGCAATTTACGTGTATAATGTATCATTTATTCGAGTAATTGAAAGTGAGAATGTGGAATATTTCCCCCACTTGTGTGCATAATCAACTACTCAAGTAGTATTAACGATTTAAAAACAAACAAAATTAAAATACGGTTTTAAACAATTTATATTTTAAAAGTATTAATTTTGATTTGTAATAATTTATAAGTAGGGAAATTTGTATTTGCTTTCGTTATTGAATAAGAGTTGGTTCGCATTATTTAAAAAAAAATTGCCTCAATATGAGTGTCTATTTATCAGTGTTTTATAAACTGTGTCCTGTGGCACACCGGTGTCCCACGAGTGGTGTGACAAAATGGACGAGACGTATATGTAAAGTTTCTATGAGAAATGTCAGTCATATATGTCAAATGTCAACATTGACGAAGTATGCAATGTCATATAGAATGGGTCAAGACAGGATTTTTACATTATTTTGCTATGAGTCTCTTGTCATAATTATGATTATGAAAACCCCAAACGAAAAGCACCTGTCTAAACCTAGAAAATATCAAAAATACAAAAATTTTTTTTTTGATTAACTGAAAAACATACAAAATTCATTTTATTATGATTGTGAACGGTATACATTGGCTAAACAAATTATTTAGAAAAGTTCAAAATAGGGGAGTTAAGTGCTGTCCCGCAAGGTCCTTTTTCGTGCCACGCACAGCTGGTGGACATATTCATGTTGGTAGGATTTTAGTGAAATACAAAAGTGAATTATTTTCTTGTTAAATGATGTCTATAATGAAGAACATCGAAGAAAATTTTTTGTACAAATGAGATTGAAAATAATTTCCTTTCTTCTTAAAAAATCGAGATTATAAATTCATTCATAAGCAGACGGCGCATCTTAAAAAAATTGTAAGCTATATCATAGATAATGTGTGCAAAATTTAAATAAAATCGCCCTGATAGTTTTTGATATCATCTCCAAAAATCCATAAAAAGAGGTTTCGAAAAAAATGACAAATAGCTATAACTTACCCAATTTTTGAAATTGCCGCATGAGTCATCACTTAAATTTCTTTGAAACTTTAGCTATATACAAAGCCAAAAAAAAAAAGTTTTTTTGAAAATGTCAAAGAGATAATACACATAATTATTCGCGTTCTTAGTGGCCATAATCTTCAGCAGCATTCAGTTTACTTTTCATACACGACTGTTGGAGCGTTCTTACCTTTTTGAAATCTTTATGGAAGCCACGGACAGGTGGCGCGGCGGCGCGTGCGCAGGAAAGGTGCGCGCTGACGTCAGCCCCTATCTAAAGGTGGACGCAAGGTGCTCCGTTTTATCTCTTCACGACTTTCGGATTCCATCGGCGATAATTTGATGCACCAGCACTAATGATCGTGTCCGGGATAAAAAAATCGGTTCACCAGCACCGAGGGAAAGACATGATTTTAAAACATAATTGTGGCATATGTTTATAAAAAGGTGTCACGTATATCTATTTGGATTGATAGTAGCGGCGTGTAGTAGTAATAAGCTTAGGCTATGCCGTTATCGACTAAATATTGTCACGGGATTGTGGCTGTGGGAGGCAAATGAAACTATCAAAACTCGTCATTTCAGAATATTTTCAGTTTGTACAATTTTATTTTTTATATTGAAATGATATTTCAGACGTATTCTAGTGTAATGCTAATAATTCGGAAGAATCTCATTACACATATAAAGGATATTGCTAAAAAAAATCCAATCACAAAAATAGATATCTCACTATGGACATCTGTGGTTATTTACGGTGAATGAAAAAGCTTTGGATGTCGGTCGCGCTAATGATTATTACAACATACATACGAAACAGGTTGTAAAATTTTAATATATACAACTTCCAAAAATTTTGAAAGCCTAGTATTCTAGCGTGGGTGGAAATGGTGAACGTTACATTGTGTAAAGTGATCACTTAAGCCAGACGGTCGTAAGCCCTATGAACACTCAAAGACTTCCATACCTACTTTCCCACAAACAATATTATTTCTTCATTTGAACACAGTGGAATTACGGTACCAACACTGATGTATGAATATGGAAGTGAAGCCTGGAGCTGGCAGAAGAGAAAAGAAACAGATAATATTTAATGTGTTGAAACATTATACACGTAAAATAAAAATGGTCACTTATAAAAATAATGTACTTAATATTTATGCACGTTTATTAATTTTTAATATACATATTTGTGTTTCAAAATTGTTTGTAAATTTCGCCATATATTTTTTTGGTTATGGTCAACCAGCCATAACCCAGCTGTCAGTTGTCAGTTCGGCGCAATATGGGCGCAATTGTCGAGTGAAATATTTAAGTTTTCTCTTTAAACTATTTATCGCTTTAAAAAGCTACAAATGTTATATCATATTGAATGAAATGAATCAAGTCGCCGATTTTAAATTACGGAATCACGTGCAGTACATAATTATGTATGACATTTAACTGTCATATTCATGTCTTTCAGGTTAGAATTTCATGTTTCGGAAGTGATAATTTATATATATTTTCCAGAACATGAGGACATACAGAACAACGGCATTAAGAACAAATACGACGAAATTGTATTTGATAGATCTTTCTTTAAATTTAGTGCCAGAATATCCTTTTTAAATATGATTGTTTTATTTTGATAAATACGAAAAAAAATTGTTCAGAATTTTAAGAAAATTGGACCACGTTTCTTAATATGATAGCAAAGAGCGTTAATTTGACAATTGACAGCTGATAAATTAACTTGAACTATTAATAAATTTTAAAGCATGTTCAAAATATTATTTTTAAAGCTCCGCTCTGACTTATTAACAGTTTAGAAATACTGAATAAATACTTTGTCTTAATTATATCTAAACTTTCCATACACCCACGAAAAATCACGGGTATAATTAACAACGACCCTTGCGCGTGACCTGGCCCACGGGCTGGTTGCGTGTCACACTCTAATTAACTTAAGTTGTAATTCCAACAAGTTACGGACGTTGCGGACCGAGAGACAACGAAATTATTATATATAGATAGCCGCCATTAAGACCTATCAGACCTATTTGCACAGTAGTTATCAATTGTCGCGAAGCGACTACCATAACCGATATATATATATATTATATATATATATATATATAATATATATATATAATATATATATAAGTAGTTAAATTTTTTATTTAATAGATAATTTTTTTTTTACAATAAAGGTAGTCATATTTTGCAATGGTATTTCTCTTCTACATGAGTAATATAACTCGTGAGTAGGAGAGAAGTATCATTATATTTTAAATATATTAATTTGTAAGTAGTACATACTATGTACTTATAAATAAGAAGAAGAAGAAAAAAGATAACTTATATGAATATAGTAAAAATGAATATAGTAAAGAGAAAAATAATGGAAAATTTTAAGCATAATAACAGTATGCAGCATAAATAATATTAAATGTTATTAATGAACTCTAATTAAATATTTATTTTGCTAGTAATTTTTAATCCGATAGGTCATTTGTTAATAACGATCGTTAAGGTTTTTTTTTATATGCTCCCAATTTTAACATTCTGGATATATAATTTTTAAATAATGTATAAGTTCTTTTCTGTTCCGGACATGGAGCTCCACGGGATTGGATATAACGCGGCCATTTCGTTTTTTTTCAAAAAATTTAAAATCAAATAATAGTTTAATATATACTACCTTTTTTTAATAATTAATCACCTCCTTGTAAAAAATCATTAAATTTCAGGTTCCTAGGATGGTGTACCTAATTCCTTAAATTAATCAGGTTTTGTGGATTGAAAATATTTTGTGTAAATTTTTAACATCAACGTACTACGTCATTCAACGTCATTCATGGTTTTCAAGATAGGCAATTTTAATATAAATGTCAAAACCATCTAAATAAAGTCATTAATTATGTCCGCGAAGTTATTTAAGATAGGGCCGCAGGTTATAGCGGATAACACAATCTGCGATAGCCCTTGTTTCTGCTAGTTTTGTAATTAATTTCATATCTTTTCTACTGGCATCTGACTAAGTGCCCGTCTAGGGTAGGCTGGAGGCTACAGCCTAATTATCGGATATAAATACAAAACATGATACAGATAAACTAAAACAATATACAGGGGGTCTCGTAGCTTTACACTTTAAGTGAAATGATTAAGAAGATATTAGATATAAGTTACTTTTATGATACTCCAACGTTTTATAGAAGATACATAGAAATATTTAAAAAATATGAAAATTTTGATGTTGCTTACCTCCTTACCAGTTAATTTAAAGTGCAAAGAATATTTTTCTTTCAAAATTAAAATAAAAAGCTCTTAAACCCTTGAAACGTATTAATAATACCTAATTTAATAAAATTGTAAAAATGGGGGGAATGTCCGCATAGCGTCAGCAGTCTTACCAGCAAGGGGATTGCTTCAGCCGCACCTGCGTTGACCAAAGGATTACCAAGGGATTACCCGATTTCCATTGTCCAATTATTTCCATTGTCTGGATTTGCTGACCTAAGTACTTCCAATTGTGAACCGGACATTCAAAGTATAAGCAAATAAATAAATAAAAAATAATAAAACGGTCAGCGATAAGTTTTCCCGACTGGATGAACAAATTTTGTATGTTTTTTATTTCTTTGAATTCAGTTTTTAATTTCATTGCCGAGGAATCGGCGTTTATTCTGCATTTAAAAGAACAATCTTGCATAAAATATTTTTTGATTTTAGGCACACGTTACCTTTAATTTAATAACATAATAAGAAATAGTGTTGAAAAAGAACGGAGATAGTTTTATAGGTAATCTCGCCGTTGGTTATTAATGTTTACTGTATGTTTAGGCTGTGTTGATAACAATCTCGTTTCCCCACACTAATGTCATGTATCATGTCTACGCGACGTTGCAACGTCACGTAGACTCTATGCCGCGCGTGATGTTGAGGAACAATTTGTCCCCTAGTGAATACAAGGCTTAAAGCGTGCATTAAAAGCCTAACAGCACTCAAACAAATACACGTCGACAACAACGGTCAAATCAAAACTACAACATTTAAAATAATGTAAAAATGAGCTTTTTAACCCAACCTAACCTCACCTACAGTTCATTAATAATGACGGAAAATTTGTAAAACAGTCCATGAAAAAGCTCATGTTCATAAATGGAACACGGTAATGAAAAAAAATGGCTGAAAAACGTCGAATTTCATCAAGAGAATGGAAGTTATTTTTTATTGTCAATATACACACTAACTGTTTAATCATTGCTACTTTATAAGTCGAAGTGAAAAGGAATTAATAAACTTTAACAAAATCTGACATATTACAAGAAAACTATTATTTTAGGGGTGGATAAATTTCTGCGCTCGCTACTATAGTCGGGACACCTGTCACGCAGGTTGTACAACCTAATCGGAATACTGTAGACTCTAAAATAACAGAATTTTTTTATTTATTTACAATCAAGCATAAATACACGTCTAGATTTGTGGATAACGCTTTCTTTGAAGCCAAATTTGGATAGAAATTGTTCACTTCCAAATTTACGTTTGTTGTGTTTATCATTGCAACTTTTCGAGATTTTTCTTTTATTTAATTAATCTATTTTCACATATAATCATAACGTTATAACTTAACCCACATGCACCTGTAATAGAATTACGGATCAATTAGATTCCAAAAGATTGATATGTCTTAGGACGGGGTATCTCTTAGTTTTATAAGAAATTTATTAATGAACTACATTACCTTGAGAATTAATTTACTTACTCGTAACAGACAGGTGATTGAAAATGTCGTAAGGAGAGTGGTTAATAAATAGGGCTATCTTTTCTCCGTTATCAGAGTTACCACCCATTCTAGAAAATCAGTTCCAACTATCCGTGAAGGCGTCGTACTGCTTACACTTGGTGTAAAAACCAGCGAAACATGAATATGGTAGGAGGAATGATAACAGACTGAATTTGTGGTAAGAGTATTGCATAAGAAATGAAGATGTAATGGAATAATCTACGATAACTAAAATAAATTATACGTGCACCTGATTTAGATATTCACTATTTGACTGTATGTGAGCGATCTGACATGTATGTATACACTGTTTGACTTATAGAAATTATCTGAAATTATATCACCCCCGATATTATACGGAAGTCGGGGGCGATATAATTTCCGGAATGTTTGAATGAAGCGAAACAAAGATCAAAAGTCTTACTCGAACTTCGTTTTTTCTACGTTGCTCTGACTGCCTATTCTGCCACTACAAGTGCAATATAATAAGCATAAGCGTTTTTAATAAAGCCATGTATTCACTAGGGGACAAATTGTCCCTCAACAGCATGCGCGGCATAGAGTCTACGTGACGTTGCAACGTCGTGCACTGTTCCGCGACCTCGCGCACAACATAGCGCGGCATTTCTACTTGCCGTGGCAACGTTGCCATGCGCACGGTACCCGAGCGTACTCACTGCAACATTCTGCGGAGCGTCAGTACCACGTGGTATGTTTACAAGTGAATACGCATGCGCTGTATCTGTCAAGATGACAATGCGGGGAAACGAAATCGTTCTCGAACTCATCGAGCTGTATCGATCGAAGATCGCATAGAATGTCCGTTCTTCTTTCTCTTTGCAGTTAATAATTTCGCATTCTCCTCTTTTTTCTCCTCTTACTTTTCGATAAACTCATTAACATAAACAGATACGCGGCTATCATCATAACCTCATAGGGCGATATATTTCCGTGACGTCTGGAAAACAATAATTATTTGCAAAAAGGACCTTGTTTTTAATAATATTCAATTTACTACAGTAAAACCTCGTTAATTTGAAATTGCGACCCAAAAAAACATTTCGAATTGCGCGGAACCCCGTTTTCGCCAAATGTGATACCGCAGCTGTCATCCATAACCTCATCGGATGACATTTCCGCGACAAGATATGCGAGTCCCGGTGTGTGCACGTCAATTGACCGCGTCATTGTCCCCGAAACATGAGCGTAGATGTTGATGCGACATGTCGAGCGGAATGTTTCGCGATTTGTCCCCTAGTGAATACATGGCTTAATACATGAATTGTGGCGTATAGTTGCAGAAGCGCCACTCTGCATATGGCCATATGGACAGTGGCGCTATTGCATTTATGCGTCACAATTGGAAGAGTAAAAAATTCTAATAAAAAATCCATAGACGTTTAAATAAAATTTAAAAAAATTCAAATTATCTATGCGAGGACCCTTTATCTACAGTGCTGCCTTATTCTAGAGTAAATAAAATTATCTAAAATATGTAATTTATGCACTTTAGATAATGTTTATATATTAAAAAATCATTTTATCTAGTCTGCATCTCAGTTCAAGTCATATTTCGATAACTACGATAATCGAATTATCGTAGTTATCGAAATATGACTTGTGAGTTTTATGTAGCAGAATATTTATGTTCCTAGAACAGGGTTAAACTCTTTCATTTTGAAAGTACTGTAATGTGAAGTTTGTACTAAAATAACGCAAATATAAAAAACAAGAAAATTTTTAGAAAACTTGTTGAGAAATCGATTAGCAATATTCTTCTTCTTCGTCATTATTTTTCTCTTAGCGATGGTGAGTCTGCTGGATATTCTGCAGATGATAGAATATATTATCTGTCTATTACTTCTGCAGTTCGGGAAGAGGATTTGTATCTTATAATCATCTAAGTAATGTATTGGTAACATTCCACCAGACTTGGCTCCTTCTATCCTCCTTTGTACCTGAAAGTTTTTCATGATTTTCATGATATGGTGAAAATATATGAGAACCGAGACTCATGAGAATATATTGATGTTTAATTCTACGGATCGTCCACATTATGGGGAACGTGCGTCGTTAGGTATGGGTATTTCGATGTACGTACGGCTTACACATACTTATTCGACTGTCTTGCTTAAACGAAAAGACCCATAACTTACATGAAGAGCAACTTGCTGTATAGTTTCAGCATCATACAGAAAAAACGGAATATAATTAGTTAATTTTTGTATTCCTGGCTATGCTTCGATCTGGCATGGCATAACATAGTCCTCTTTCCATTGCAGGCTCGTCATGCCAATTTTCCTATAAATTTCCTCCTCGCAGCTTACATAATTTGTTATTAGATACCCTGGGTACACGAGTATGTTACGACTCGGCAATTACCGATTTGTATTAATTCATGATTCTGTATTCTCTCAACTACCATAATTTTACTTTTTTCTAAGTTTATTTCGTTACTCAATCTAGGAAGAAAAAAGCTCCGTGAGGATTGTATTAGATGATCATAATAAATTTAAAATATATAATATGACGTTTTGTTAACAGAATCTTCTATTTTATTAAGAGATACGATAATAACATATTTTGTACGATTTAACTGATTATTAATTCTCTGTTAAAGTCCGTTTCTTGAACAAGAATACTATTTTTATTATTTTGAAAATAATGCATACTTAAGTATTTATTGGGCTCTAATATAAATAAACAATACACCAATCCTTAAACCTATCTAGAAATAAAATAACACATATTTTCTAAGTAATTGAATGTTTCGGCGTTAACTTTGTGGAAATCCATTATGAACAAATTATGAAATAAAACAATGAACTTTGTTTTTTTCCACTTATATTTGAGCACTTGTTTCACTACATGTTTCCACGAATCCACAACCCACACACCAGACAACCACTCCCACATACCTCAGTCTTAATTCACCTGATGAAGGAAACGGACGTTTCCGAAACATGTAGTGAAACAAGTGCTCAAATATAAGTGGGAAAAAACAAAGTTCATTGTTTTATTTCATTATTTGTTCATATTTTCTGAGTTGGATTTTAAATTTATACATTTTTCCTACGTCATCTGGTACTTCCTGAATGGCGCTCTATCCTTCTCCTGTGTCATGCTCGTGGTCATGTTAATTTGCATGAATTTTTCTTGAAAATTCTAGCGACATGTCTTTACTTTGTGATACTAGCAAGATTAATTTATTTTCTATACCTGATTTTTTCACAAAAATACAGAGTAATATAAAACGGAACACTTTATTCTATTATTGCACAATTTTCTTGTTGCGAGTGCGTTACTAGTTGTTGAATAAACGAAGATAAATGACTACACCAGGAAATTCCCAAAGTATTATATTACTAACACGGCACTCAGGTAGGGTTACCGCATGATAACCTAAAGGAGAACATGTCCCCTTTTTTAATTTGTAGGGTCCTCCTTCCGCCTTAAAATTTCCTCCTTTTTTGGTTTATACTGCTTCGCATACTCAACTGAAATCACCCACGGTGGTTCTTAAATATTAGAAAAGAAAATAAATCGATGACGTAAATCACAACCATTTTAAGTACTAACTTTTATTCCTCCAATCCGATAAATATACACTATGACCACCAACTATGCTATTAGATTGTTTACATAACATAACTGTTCAAACGTTAGAAATAGCGTATTTGAAATAGTTAGAAAATTTCCGAACATTAAAAAGTTCGCATTCACAGTAGAAATGGGCCGGCCCAATAAAGTCGTAAAATTATAAACAGCAACAATTCGGTGGAACTCCTTTTTCATTTCTGCATGTGGTAACCCTACCCTACAAGAGAGAAGGAAATCTGCCAGAAGTCTTTTTAGAAAACACTTCTACCTGCATCTTATGTTCACCTCTGTCTATCAAATACGAAAATAAATTAGTGATGGTAAAAAGATATCGGAAGTATGCGAAGATCGCTTTAGATAGCTGTACGATTCCCACGCAGATATTATTATGCTCCAAGGCAGAGGTGATTGATATGAATTCCACTGAATGGACGTTAACCATTTAAAAGAGCCCTATGCCATTACTTAGGTGTACTGATTCTGTTGCGAGAATATGTAAGGTTTTGCTGTGCTAATATAGCAATAATTTATAATGATAATAGTAATGTTTGTGGTCCGCGCTAACTATGATTAACAAATAATAATGATTATATATCGGCGCGGTTAGTTTTAGGATATCTAGATATTAATAACAGGTAAAGAAATTTTATCAACTTATTTTTCATGAGTAAATATATTAGTTCATGCACCCATAAACAAAAATTCGACAAAAATATGCGAAGAAAAGAACTCGTTGCTACGATGATTGCGCATTTTATTTACAGTAGTATTAATTGACAAATTTATTTTTTGTCATAACAATCACATATTCAAAATTAAAATATATTCTATCACGTTCTGGTAGAAAGGTAAAGAACAGATAGACAAACAGGAAGAATAATGTAAATTTCATATGTAGGTACTTAAAAAATTACTTTTAAAAATATTGACCTAACACATATCTACCCATCGCACAACCTACTAATTGGTAAGAAATCGTTTTTGAATAAATGAAATGTTATAAAATACAGATAATATTTAAAACAATATATATTTTTTTCAATTACAACATCATGTTTGATATTTGATGTTTCTCTTCACCATGCAGAAATTAAGTCTTCTACTTCTTCCTGTTTAATAGATCTATGTGGTCTGTTCTCCAGGAGGTGGATTCCCAGCTGTCCTTCCGCCTTCTGGGAGGGTTTTCCAAGAGGGTGGGTTCCGCGGGGATGATTATTTAGTGCGATATAAGGGAGTCTGGTGCTGTCCATTCTCTGGATATTCCCATACCAGTATCTCCTTCCCTGTCTACTCCATCATACAATGCCCTCAGCCTCACATATCTCTCTTATTCTGGAGCTCCTCAGCGATCCCTCAGCATCTTGCCTTCAATCATCCCCAGTGTCTTCATCTCGGAAGTCCTCTGTTTGTTTAGTCCTGATTGTGTCTACCCTTGCTTCAATGTATGTACATATATTATATGATTATTTGAATGTGTTGAATTTTAATTATGTATGTAATTTATGATAAAAAAAACCTTAAATGTTTTTTAGTTGGCATTTTTCGTCTATAATCTTTCTGGTGCTATCCGGTAGGCTGTTAAAATATTTTTTCGTGTTGCGCTTTTTTTTCTTCCCAGTGAATTGCACAAATACACGTAAGTACATAATGTTTACATGTAACGATGAAAGTCCTAATTTTATTTTTATTTTTTAACTAATAAACGACATTTTTAACTGTAAATGTATAAAGTCATAATTTTATTTTTATTCTTTAACAAATAAACGAAATTTTTATGTAACTGTAACTGTAACTGGTTGCGGATATTTTATGCGAAGCGCATCAGACAAACAAGAGCAATCAATCAATTTATTTGTCCATCGTTTTAATTCTTTATTCAAACAATAATCTTTAATTACACCATAAATCAACATTTTAAATTGAGACCTGAAAAATAAGAACCGGTAATTTATTTATTAAAATATTTACATATCTTGTTATATCAATCATCCAATGTTAGTTTTAGGCCTACTTAAGTGAGACAGGTAGTTAGTTGCTTCTGACAAAATGACTCCGACCTTAATAGTGTAGTAATTTGTAGTTATCCAGAATGGTTATGAATTATAACAAAATGTCATCAATTTATTCATATTCATCTTCTGTGTAGGGTTTTTTGTCGTATTCGCGAAGATATTGATATTCATTGAGAGGAATATCGAGAGATGGATTCATTGCAGGAAATAAAATAAATGATCCCCTGAATGAAAGACTAGAGGTTTAGGAGTTCGAGAGATGGAATTCTGGTACCAACTCTATTGTATAGAAGTGAAACCTGGAATTGGCGAAAAAATAATGAAGGTAGAGTGAGGTCGCTTAGGCGCATGTAGGAAAAATCTGAGTTTAATTAAGTGGGGAATGATCAAATTAGAAATTAATTTGATGCTAACTGTAGCGTAGTACACAGAATAAAGAAAGGATCGCTAAAATTGTGTGGTTCTACATGTATGAGTAAAGAGAGAATGGTAATGAAAACATGTGAGAAGAGTGTTGAATACAGCAGGAACACAGGGCATCCGCGAAAAACCCATGATCTAATATTGGAGGATGGCTTTGTTAAAAGCGTCAATAAAAGATGTATTGATGTGGTCGAAGCAAACTGGTGTGCGGAGAAATGGCGGGATGATTGATTATCTAGTTCGACACGGGAGTAAACGCCATATTTAGTCTGTTACTCCGCGCGGTATTCTAAATACACGTCTTAGCTTGAGCAGACGTGGGGCAGTATGGCGCAAATGTATGTACAGTAGCCGGCAAACATCTTGAAATTTTTCGGCGTGTGGGCGGGAAGTTTGCGCATGTACCATTCCACCAAAGAGACCCAAAATTTGTCTTCTGCGCATTCCCCCACTATGCCAAAAAATTTCAAGAAGTTTGTCGGCAACTGTACATGTACATTAATATTAAATATTAATATTAATATTAAATCATATAGATACACTTTTTACTAAAACATATTTCTGAAAGGGGTTATTTCTTTCAGATGAACACAACCTCTAGTTACGATATAGCCCGCCGTAGTTTTATTGCGATATTAACATCATACGTTCACGTCCGGAGCACGCCACTGGTATTTATTAAATATAAGGAGCCAATCAATCCTTACAATATTAACGCTCGCTAAATGGTAACACTGATTATTCAGGAATTCCAGTGGTAAGATCGAACGCTCCGTTTATTCTGAAGCGAACAAATAACTCAGGTACACCCCGGCGCGCTGTTATTTCTCTACTTGAAGCAGCTCGTTGCAGGACTGCCAGTGAACTCAATTATTGAATTCTCATCAAACATTTCAGCCATACCAATTAAACTCTTCGGAATCCCTACGATAGAGGAATTCGTTCTCGTCAACAGAATAGGGCTGTGAAAATTCAAGAAAATCACAAGGAAAAATGTAGTCGAAACGTTTAAACTATTTCAAAGATTTCAAAAAACTAGGGTATAGGTCTTTCCATTTGAGAAAGACAATCGAATTAGAATGTGTGAGCCGTTGTTTCGTTGTTTTGGTGTTTATACACGTAAACACCAACATAACGAAACGATGTGCGTCATAAGCACGGCTAACACATACTAATTCGATTGTCCTTCTTAAATAGGAAGAGGTCTACTATCAATGAACTCTTTTTCAATAATAGCAATATCACAAATAAAATGTGAATTAATACATTTTTTTTTAAATTAAACTAAACCCAAATGAATAAGATTTTTTTTCAGGAACACAATACTGGATTTTACCCACAGAAGGAAAATTATTAATCAAGATATGTAAACACAATCCTCACGCCGTCCTTTAAGTCGTCCATCGTAAATTTATTATGTAATATTACTGAAGATGATGCGTTATCTTCAGTATTTTAATTTTTTTTTTCTCATTGTCTATTTGTTGTGGTGGAATATTGTAATTGGTTTCTCACCCCGAGAAAGTTCTGAAACCTTTAAAATTTACGTAAAGTTGATGACGATACATTATTAAATCATTATCGACATGATTTGGTTATTATTTTGATTAAAATTAATAATCCCGTCACTCACAAGCAAGAGCCGAAAAAACAGCTGAAGAATATTCCGTTCGATAATTTATTTTAATCTTTAAAACAACGTGTTTAGTATTTGTATATTGCATGGATGAGGTTAAAAAATCGATTACGAATGTATGCAAAGAAAGCGTACGAAAGCATGTCTTAATTTTTTTTGATTTATTTCTTATTATTAAGGTTACAAAAATTAAAGAAAATTCCCGAGTTTGTAAACAAATCGTTGCGAGTACATAGGTTTGTTCCTTAGCTGACATCATCAGACTAAAATTACACATGGTCTTAGTTATTTTACTACATTTCCATTTGTTGTTCATTACTCGATACCTCAATAGTAGGTACTAGGTACCTACCTAAAGCACTGGCAGACGGCAACAAGTTTACATAATATTATGCCGTTAGACATTTATTTACACTTGTGAATTGCAGAGGAATCGAACAAATACGGATTACAGCCCGCTGGCACGCATGTTCAGGATCTGGTCCAGAAATGTTCAATCGAATAACACGATTTTGAATTTATGTACAAAATTTGTTCAATTGCTGCATGAGAAAGAAGGAGATAGAAAGTAATGTATGCATAATATTTAAAAATAATTTTATGAAATTCACATTTATTTTGCGTAGCTTGTTGGTGTAGTGGTCATGACGCTCATTTAGTGATCTGATGGTTTGAGCCCCATAACAGGACACCAGCAAGTTAGTCCTATTTTTGCAGCACAGGCTTTTAGCTTAGTTCGAGAATAGTAAGACAACATGTATTCCGTGTTCGCATCTCTTTTAAAAAAAATGTTTTGTTTATGCGGTCCTCAAACAAAGTAAATAGTACGTCACCAAAATTTGTCCTTATCCTAATTTGGCCAATCGACTTCTTTTTTCCCTTTGAGCACCTTTGGATTATTAGTATTAATCCAGCGATTGCAATTTCTTGTATCCAGCATCTTAAGGTAGGATTTTTCATCTTAATTTGGGGTCTAGATTCATGCTGTGATCATCGTTTCTGTTTTCATCTCGTATGTGCCAGGCGACGCCGACGTCTCGCCTTGAATTTGAAGTCCCGAAAAGAACGCTTTCTCTCACTTGAACAAATCTCAACAAACAACCGCATTTTTTTTATTACAAATCGCATCACCAATCTCTACAACGCTAATAGAATACTTCTGTTGGTATATCATTTTTATACCATAAATATATTTTATTTATATTATTGTTTTTTAATTAATTACTGTAAAACGTGTTTTATGTCAGATATATAAAAATCCTTTTAATTTTCTTGTGCTGTAAAAGCCCACTAGGGCGTTGATTAATAAAAAATAATTTAAAAAAATAATAACAATAATAAAAAGGTGAAATAAAATAACTTTAAAAAAATAACTAAGAAATAAAATAACTGGCTCTTGAGATTTGGTCACTCAAGGAACCTCGTCTAACATTCCTTAGTCAAAGCCACAAAGAATCAAGGACCGTGACTAGCAGATTAGGTTATCGGTGGTTAAATAAATATCCATTCAGGTATCCCGTAAAAGTACTTACTTACCATCACGCCGTTTCTCCGTGGGGGTAGGCAGAGAGGATAGAGTGCCACACTCTTCTGTCCCGAGGTCCTGACATACAACTCTCGCCTCGTCCACATTCATACATCTTCCATCTTCCAGTATCTGGTCGATCTGGTCATGCCGCGTCTTTCGCGGTCGCTCTCTCTTTCTGGCGCCATCGACACTTGCATTATATTACGTCTTTCTTACCATTCTTTCCTCATTCATTCTGGACACGTGACTGGATTGCATCTCGTATCGGGTACCTGCAGTTAATACTATTGGTGCGCCGATAGCCCTGAGCCCTGGAGCAGAGCGGACGGGCGCAGATAAACATCCCCAGCCCGCAATAGACGTCCTCGCTGTCTCAATCAATTACCGGCCCATTATTTGTCCGCTGCTCCGGCAGCTTCGCCCACGTGGCCCGCCGGCCCCGGCTGCGCGGGGGCTGCTGGCCGCGGGGACCAGCGAAGGGAGGAGGTCGGCCGCCCGCTGCCGCGAGACGAGAGCCACCGGTTTGAGGACCGCGGGATCTTCCGCAGGACCTGCGGCGAGTGAGGCAACTATACAGGGTTATTTGTAAAACATTAATAACCTCGCAGGACTATATTCCTGCCTTGATTATGAGTCGAAAATGTTCAAGATATTATGACCTAATATCAATAGCTAAGGAAATATGCGACATCAAAGTTTGCATTTTTTTTTCAATATTTCTGATTTATTTTTTGTAAAACCTTGGACTATCATTACAGTAACTCATATCGAAAAAATTCATTCGTTTCAATACAAGTTAAATAAAATAATGAAAACCCTGAAAAAATTCCAATTGGAATTTGAAGGTTTTTATTTTTTTATTTGACTTGTCTTAAAGGAAATGAATTTTTCATATTCGATATAAGTTACTGCAATGATAATCCAACGTTTTACAAAAAATAAGTCAGAAATATTGAAAAAAAAATGCAAACTTTGATGTCGCATATCTCCATAACTATTGATATTAGGTCATAATAGCTTGAACATTTTCGACTCATAATCAAAGCAGGAATATAGTCTTGCGAGGTTATTAATGTTTTACAAATAACCCTGTATAGAAACCATGAACATACTAAACTATGACCTAAATCAAATACCAATATTACTATTTTTTCAACTGATTCAGCAACATTGTAGATTGACATTTTTTTACAGACGCTATAATACATAGTACATCTAATCACCCTCTGTCACATAAACACTCGGATTTTCATTCAATGATACACCTTTGTCTCATTCTAATTTTCAAATTGAATTAAATTCAATAAAACAAATCGCATTTAATAAAATGGATACAATACAGAATTAATTGATAAAATTTTAAAAAATAAATTAAATAAAAATATAACTAACCAATTTTTATACAATTCACAAATAAATATAAATAATAATAACGATTATTGGCGAAGAATTTTATATATTAATAAATTTTCGAATCAAAATTCAAAATATCTACCAAAATATATTACACCTGCATTTTATACAAATAATAATATAGGGAAACTCCCCTTCAATTCAAAAGATAAAGATAATATAATTAACAATTCAGGTGTTTAACTGTCGTGTAAAGATTGCACAGCGTTTTATATTGGAAAAACCGGTCGGAATTTCAATTAAAGAGCATTTGAGATGCCTGAATAATCATGGTTTTTCTGAATTTTCAAATCATTAAATAGAAAATGATCACGGTTTTGATAAAAATTTAGGACTTTCTATTTTACACATAAGTAATTTTGGTCTGAAATTGAATAATTTAGAATCATTAGAAATTAGTAAAGCATGTAGCAGTAAACAAAACATTATAAATAATCAATTAAATTTAACTACTAGCCCAAATCTATATTTTTTCCAATAATTGCGAATAATCAAGAACTTCATAAGAAAAACAATAGACATTATTCATTTTGATATTTTGACATATGTATAACACCCTGACGATGGAAAGATATTTCTGAAACATGTAGGTGTAATTAATGAAATAATATAAGTAATAATACAATCAATATTTTTTTTACCAATATTATTATTTAATAATAATGCACGCCTTGAATTTGGGCTTTTGCGTAATATAAAACACAAAGTTTTCAAATAACATAGCTATCTAAGTACATCAGAAGAAAATGATTAAAAATAAAAGAATATCAAGAGATAAATAAGATGAAGTGTGTAGGTAAACTAAAAAAAATACGATAAATAGATTTGTTTTTTGTATGTGTATCGTGTTCGAGTATTAAATATATCAACAGAGCTATATTGATTAACTAGACTCCAAGCGGATTAATCTATGCATAGGTGAATTCATAATACATTTGGTGTGATGGGTACCTACATAATTTGTGTTTTATTTTAATTATAATGTCACCACAAAATTCAAACCTTCATTCAAAAGAAAAAATATTCTTCGAACAATTGATATAAAATACTTGGGAATAATCATAGATCATAAACTAAACTTTTCTATTATAAAATATATAGCAAGAAAATAGCAAAACGAATCTCACTCTTGGGAAGAACCCGGAGATAAACATAATAATGCAAAATATATACATAACGCAATAATAATCCGTCAAATAAACTTTTATACTGCAAAAATATAATATTTCC
The DNA here is from genome assembly GCA_016648135.1 of Agrypnia vestita. Taxonomy (NCBI): domain Eukaryota; kingdom Metazoa; phylum Arthropoda; class Insecta; order Trichoptera; family Phryganeidae; genus Agrypnia; species Agrypnia vestita. The sequence goes on from JADDOH010024242.1 coordinate 51,281, forward strand.
AGCTAGTGGAAAAATTACAAAATAACAATACTCCAAAATAAAGCACTAAGAATTATACTAAAAATAAATCGATACACAAGAATCAAAGTAATGCTAGAAAGTTAAGAAATAATGAACTTAGACAAATAATTAAATTAAATTTACTTTTATTTTTTACGTAAAATTTTATTAATGCACACAACACCTTTGAATTTTTTAGAAAATACAAAAAGCCCACAAGATAAACATGATCACTGCACAAGAAAAAAATATGAAACAAATTACTTTAGAAATAAATCACAATAAATAAGATAATACATATAACTATATGCAGAGAAATACAAAGAAAATAACAAAACATATGAGCAGGTATAACATTTGAGTGAGTACAACATTTTCATTTCAATTGTATTAAAAAGTGCTCCGAAACGTCGAGACCTCAGCACGTCATTCGCCTCTTAATTAATTGAAATGATACAATCCCTCCGTACAGATTAGAACGACTGTATTAAGATAGAACTTCTACGAATGCCATAATTGCTCCGTCACGATTTAAGCGGCCGATCTAAATAATTACTAATTGCATTCGACCTTTCCCCGCCTGTTCGCCACCCCGGGACGCAATGCGGATGCTGCGGGCTGGTCCCGAGATGCGTGAAGGCACCACTTCTGCCGCGCGAATTAAACAAACTGACTACTTCAATTTCAGCCGTTTTCAACAGCAATGCAACTCGCTGCAACTAGTAAACAATGCATTCGAAACAATGCAAACAATAGTTTCCTCAATGCATTCCGTTAAATTTACACTGTATTTTTTTACTGGATCTTAAAATACGAAACATTCAATTGCCTCTAATTTTAGAATTTTTAATTTTTTTGTGTACTAAGTACATTTGAAAACTATTATTTTTAATAGAGAACTAGCTGTTCATACCCGGCGTTGCACGGGTTAAGGATTAAGTTTAAAATAAAATTTTGAGGGAAACAAAAGTTAGATTCGAACGGTATAGATTTGCATCGAAAGTATATCAGGGGGAAGGGATAGGGTAAAAGAATTGGGGGAAAAGTCGCATTTGATACCCGCCGAGTCCTTAAGAATAAGTTTTCGAATTTTGAGTCCGATCGGTCGAAAGGTAAAGATTTACATTGAAAATATATCAGGGAAGGGTTAAAAGAATAGGAGGGAAATGTTGCATATATTTGACGCCGAGTCCTTAAGAATAAGTTTCCAAATTTTGAGTCCGATCGGTCAAATGGTACAGATTTGCATCGAAAATATGTCAGGGGAAGGGGAAGGGGTATGAGAATAGGGAGGAAATGTTGCCTATGCTACCCGCCGAGTCCTAAAGAATAAGTTTCCAAATTTTGAGTCCGATCGGTCAAACGGAACAGATTTGCATCGAAAATATGTCATGGGGAGGGGAAGGAGTATGAGAATAGGGGGGAAATGTTGCCTATGTTACCCGCCGAGTCCCAAAGCATAAGTATGCAAAATTTGAATCGAATCGGACAAACTGTGTGCATTTTTTTTTTTTTTTTTAATAGAGATGCGCACACGGAATTCGTGTCACATCAATATTCTTAATATTCTTACGCTTGTGCTATGAAAATAGGACTAACTTGCTTGTCTGGAGTGAGATTCGAACCTGCGACCTTCGGATTACGAGGCGAGAGTCCTAACCACAAGAACAACAAACAGACAGACAGACATTGAGTTTTATAGGTATAGATCCATCCCTTCTACGTGGACAAGTATTTTTCAGTGATGAGATACCAGATAATAAGATTCTAAATTATCATTTAAAAATCACAAAAATACTTAACTAAGAATAGTTCAAAAAGATGGACTTCTTTTTATTTAAAAAATACAATCGAATTAGTATGTGTAAGCCATTGACGTATTATTATATAGACACGTTATTCCCATACTAGCCGGCTTTCATATGTAGCAAATATTGCATTGAATGAGGCAAAAAATCACATAATCAAGTAATCACGTAAAAATCAGGTAATTAGAAGTCACGGTGACTAAAATAACATACTCATTCTTACAATGGTGTGCGACACTCTGTTCCTTTTTCCTCGGGTCTTTTTTTTCGGCGTAGTTTTCGTAGTCGGCGTTTTGTGTCGGTCCGTTCGATAACGAATGCAAGTAAGGCAATTAATTACCTTACTTTTGAGTTGCCAAGATTTCACGCTTGTAACGTATCTACAGTTTATTGTATCATTGGTGTAAGCTGTCTGTACGAGGCACATTGTTTCGATGTGTTGGTGTTTATAACCGTACAAAAGTTTTAATGATCGATTATCACAATAGTTTAATGAAATAAGAATTCCAAATAGAAAAATAAACAAATATCTACACAAAACTTTTTACATTACAAAAGAACTCAAGGGATAAATAATCTACCAGAATGCGAAAAACAACAGGTTCAAAAAGGAATGCAGGTACGACATCATAGAAACAAAAGAATTATTAAATAACTAGCTGTAACCCGTCAAAAATGTCGGTAGTTTTACATGTCGGTTCCTAAGGAATAAGTATTTATTTATTTATATAAAAAAGAAAAAAATACTATAAAGAAGTTACGGACGTTCCACGAAGTTAATGGGGAAAGACGGAGGACGGACAGACAGACAACGGAATTATCATAATTGGGATAAATGAATATATAATAAATATAATAGTTACTAGTATTATATTTAGTTATTAAGTAACTTAATATTAGATATAATGATAATATTATGAACTAAATAAGGACTCATAAATAAAAGTTAATTTGTAAAGGAAACTTGTAAACGGAGGCGAGAATAGCAGTACACGATAAAGTTCTGGTACCATCTCTCATGTATGAATGAAAATGAATCCTGGAGCTGGCAGAAGAGAAACGAAAGTAGACTGTGTAATGTAAAGAACGAACAAGTCAGAAAAGAATATAAAGTTGATGTTAGCATAGTAGGATAAGATTAAAAAAGGATCGCTTAGTTGGTTTAGTCATGTGAAATGAATGTATGAGGAGAGAACAGTAGAAGGATATGTGACGCGAGTATTGATTCTACAAAAAATAAGGACCGCAAGAAAGTAGGCATGATCAGGTAAACCAGATACTGGGAGACGGTCCTATTAGAAGCCTTAACAATCAACTAGCTTGCTTGAGAAAATGTATGAAAGTGAATGAAGCGAGAGTTGTGTGAACTCTGCCTACTGAATCTGGATCGATGTCTGATCTACCAAATCGTGCCGGTTCTTCGAGGGCAACCTCTATTCCTGTTGCCTTAAACACACCCTATATTATATTTACCATCCTTCCTTCATTCATACCTTCCAGAAGCCTTTTCTTTTCTTAATTCTATCTTAAGAGTCTTTTTCTTAATTCTAACGACTATGTTCTTCTTTTGTTCATTCTTCACTCAATTGCACATAGGTTCTTCACACATGCGTCAGAGAGACTAAATTTCCATCAAATTTCGTCCACATTCGTTCTTTTCCTGGCTTGCTTTTCATACAACGGCGGATATGATTTACGAATAAAAATGACCTAACTTAAAATAAGATGACGTGATTTGTGACCCTTAAATAACTGGAGTGTTGATTTTATAAATACGAAATCCAATTCGTCAATTCCTGCTTTGATTTTCATTTGTTTTACTTAAATCATTTATAATATTCTTAGCTACACCACCCTGGGAGAATTAAATTTATGTAGAAAATGGGTAGTTTTTAACAAAGAGATGATAATTTTTTAAATTTTATTATTTGTATTCATTAAGGCATGTACATATTAAATTATTATTTTATTATAATATCTGTGAAAAAATATGGCCGCGTTATATCCTCCTCCGTGACTGACTTGCAACATTCCCGGTGCACGTTTGATAGAGACAAAAATAATAATAATAATAATTGGATAATTTGTATAGCGCCGTTTTCGCGAAATACTCACCTCAAGGGCGCTGTGTGTATTTATTTAACAATGTTTATTACAATATATTGTAGCATATCCAATTTGGAATAAGCCGTTTTTCGTATAATTGGTAGTAATTTGAAATAAAATCCCTTAAATTTTTTTTACCAACGATTATTTTTAATAAGCGGTTTATCGGGTTAAAAAATCTGTATGCTACATTGTTGACATTTCATTTTTAAATTGGTACATGACCTTCTTTTCTGTCTTGAACAAACGCACATCGGGTTGAAAGTTGCGTGACTGCGAAATAGACATGAAGCGGCCATTTTTTTTAAAAATATTTTCTACCAATAAATATCGCTAAAAATCACATTTTTTTGTAAATAATCACCCAATTTCTACCTAAAGTTTATTCTCCTAGATTGGTGTAATCCCTTGATGAAAATTATTTGTTGGAATTTCTATTTACGTTCGAAAGCATAAGAAGGCGTCCTCTTCACTTCAGCTAGATTGGCTTCTGAGCTTTTTCTGTCAACGCATTGATGAATGATTTAAGCTTCTGCCTTTTGTGGGAAAACTACCTGTCCGAAGCAGTAAAACATGTAGTACACTCGTTTATAACTCATGTGTTAAGGTACCTGGTGTAGGTAAGGTAAGTTGACTGGCTGATAATAATAATTCTCTCAGAAGTCAACTTAATCACGAGAACGGATCGTTTCTGCCATTCAAAAGCAGGTGTTGATGTTAATAATATATCTGATATGGTTAGGTATTTGATATGTAGGTATACCTGCGTTAGTATTATGTTACTGTAACGCTTAAGTATTATCGAAGTTGGAGTTAATGCTGTACGATTTTCCTGTTCTCATGCCTTTAATTAATTGATAATTTAATAATTAATATAAATTAACTTTGTTTTAACCACTTATTTATTGAAAAAAATCAACATGTTTCAAAGCCAATGGCTTCTTCATCAGGAAAACAAAACAATGTATATTATTGTTGTTTTGTTTTCCTGATGAAGAAGCCATTGGCTTTGAAACATGTTGATTTTTTTCAATAAATAAGTGGTTTAAAGAAAGTTAATTTATATTAATTATAATTATGTTACCACAAAATAAATCTGCTACATTTGAAGAAGAAGTGATAATTTAATCACTAAACAAAGCTTAATACAAGAAGTGTTAGTTTATACATCCGCTTTTAAATTATATACATACGCTACAGATATGTGAGACCTTATTCTCTCGGTTATTATTATATTAATGACTTAAAAGGGCATTATCCAATGATTTTTATTTCTACACTGTAACGTTAAATAACACATATTCATATCGTTAATGAATTAACGACATAACTTATACAAAATTCACTGATTCGATTATCGGAGTGTATCTATGAAAAATATTAAGATTTATGATAATATTTGTTTTAACTTCAGTGTATTAATTTTTAAATATAATATAACAAAAATTTGTATACGCAACTTATTTGTTGAAATACCAGCATCTTTCGGGGCCAATATACCGGTACCTAAATCAAGATAAAACGAATAATAAAAAATTAAAAATCGTAAGTATAGACATGAAATAAAAAATAAATACATCGGAAATGAATAACTAATTAAGTACTAATGTGAAAACAAATTTAAAGTGTTTAAAAAATTTGCAAAAAGGACCTGGTTATTTAAAATATTTAATTTACTATTAAGACTTTTTCTTATTTAAAAAAATTCTGAATTATCCAACTGAAATCCTTTATTATTTGTATGTGCAAAAAGTTATCAATTTCAAAAGAATGATTGGTTTCCAAAACGTGATTAAAAAACTCAGAATAGTTGCTGCTATTTCAAACCTTTAGTGTTCCTTACCTCTGAAATCAAAAGTTATACATATTTTTCCTATTTATTTATTTATTTATTTATTTATTTATTTATTTATTTATATAAAAACAATATCAATAGGTAAGCAGTAGGTATCAATAAATAAGCACAATATCAATAGATAAACAGCAAACAATATCAATAGATAACAATATCAATAGATAAGCAGCACAATAGCAATAGATAAGCATACAATAGCAATAGATAAGCAGCAAACAATATCAATAGATAAGCAGTAGGTACCTTCATACAAGATATTAAAATATATAGTCATATCACGTATTATATAATAAATAAAATAGAAAAATATAACATAACATTAAAGAAGCGTATAGTACATTATCAGGTATAAAATATAAAAATATCAAGTAGGTTCATGTAGGTATAAGTAGTAAAAGGTATAAGCAGTAAAATATGAGTATAGTAATATAAAGTACAAATGTAATAAAGTAATGTGTATATAATAATAACAATCATTATAAATCAATTTATAGACTAAAAATATCATTCATTTGATAATTATTTAATAATTAAAGTTTTTTTTTCTTTTTAGTATATACGAAGACAAAACTATCTTAACACATTTTTATAAATGTGTATTTATTTATATTAGTTAGTTTATAATACAAGGTAATATAATTTCAACCAAGCCGTTATAAAAGACTTAATAATCTACTTATTTATATTTAAATCATAATATATAATGCAAGTTTATATAATGTATAGTTATGCATGATATAACTGTCTCTATAGTGCAATTTTGTGCTCATTTTCATTTCATATTATGTACTTGGCTTTGTCTTCACTTTATTTTCTTACGGCTCATATTCTATGGTTTTGTTTGTATTTCCTCACATGCATGCATATCATGTACCATGTCTCATTCTGTTTCTTGTATTGTTGACAATGAAGCGGTTTTGTTTGGACGTCTCCCCGCGCCTCATACAAGTTTAAGTGGCGCAGAGGCGATGACCACTTTAGTATAAAAAATAATTAATTGGGTGGCGCGTGTAGGGCCGATGTGGGAGCTCATAAAACGGCCCTGGTTGCGTCCCTCTTCACTGTACCAAGAGATTGGAAAGACAACATAATTTTTTAACATAGTTTGATGCCCTGTCTTTCCATGTCACGTAAGTTGGTACGTAGTAACTTCATCCAGTTGGATTCATCTTCGAACATCCCGCCCACAGTCACCGATGTTCGTGATCGGCGCGCCCAAAAGGCGGTGTAATAATTTAAGTGTAATGATAATAATTTAAGTGTAATAATAATAATTACTCTCATAAATCAATTGCGCAATTTGAAAAAATATATATAAAGAATTGAGCGTCTTCAGTATGATGATTGTAAAACAAATTAGATAAATCAATTGAAAAGATATGCATGAAAAAATCTGGGTATCGAAAAATATCTATTTGCCATCGCGATACGAGTCCTGAACTTTTCCGATCCAGGGCACTGCGATAAACCTATTTAACATTCAAAATTATTATTAAAAATTTGAGTTTATTAATTATACATGTTGCAACTTTAGAATATACTTTGGTATATGTGAAAAAAAAATCAATTATTATACAATTGTATATAACTAGCCGTAAATCCACGGAACGTAATAATAATTAATAACGACCCTTGCGTGTAACCCGAACGACGCGCTGATTGACGTGTCACACACACGCCCTCATTAGCGGTTGTTAACCATCAGTGTTGTTCCAACCTAATTCCAGCGAGTTACGGACAGACAGACTGACATTCGAAATTACGATAGTTGATAATTGATTAATAAAATAGTGCACCTTGGATGCAGATTAATCTAAAACTGGAATCCTTTTATGGAAATTAAAAATGTGTAGTTATGAATAAATTTTAATTTGTGAATGAGAATGATACGATGTTACATGTTCCCTATACGGGAGTACTTTAAAATGGAATGGAGTCACGGACATTCACTGAAACAATCTTAAAGTGACTTGAAGATGATGAGATTTGAGATGTGGATCTATAGATGGCTTCTATAAATAAACTGTATTGATAGGGTTGCTAGCGACAATGTGATGATATGGATGCGAAAAGAAAAAGGAATCCTTAAAACAAAAGAACCCGAGAATCGCAATACTTTGGCCAAACTATGTGACATCTGGAAAAAATACCAGATTCTGCATCTTATCATTCAAGGCAAAATTGCGCAGAAGAATGAAAGACGAAAGACATCCTGGCTGAAAATTCTAAGGCAACTAACTGCTCGGGAAATGTACAGACCATCTATTTAGAGCTGCTGCAAACAAGATAATGATCGCCAACACATTCGCTAACGTTTGATAACAGGACAAGCACTAGAAGAAGAAAGAAGAAGAAGACAACTTTCTAATTGATTCAGTAGAGTTCATTTCGTTGTAGGAGCATACCCGAATTAAAGGATTATTTATGCTTAGAATATACCAATAGAATTAAATACAGTTTAATGAACTAAATTTTTACTGATGTTTTGTTCCCCGTGAATTATATATTTTTTATTTATTTATTTAAAAAATCCTTGTTTACAAATAAAGATACTTAATACTAATTTAACAATAAAACATAAGATAAATTACACATTTTTTTTGTTTTGTTTAATTTGTGGATTATGCCACTCTACTAGGCTACGCCTGTCCCAGAGTGGCGTTATAGAACACAATTATAATATTTTTTCGAGTTCGTCAGTAGTATTTATTTTCATAAGGTAGTTATTATGTATCTACTGAGTATCAAGTGGAATGTTAGTGAAAGTTGAGTTAGTCATAATTCCAAGTGTAAATATGTGTAGAATAATTGTTTAATGTAAAAAGGGTTAAAGTTTTGTTTAAGATTATTTTTTATTTTCCTTAATTAATTAATTAATTTATATAGGTATATATTTTTATTTGAAGACATTATTATGCAATTACAGTAAGTAAATTTTCAGTTGCTGTTCTACCTTTGGAGGTAAGCCAGTTGTTTGCTAATGCTTTTATTTTATTAATTGAGTATATTCTGATTTCCGGGAAGTCTGTTTTAAATATGTTAAATATTTTAGGCCCTATGTACGAGTAATTTTTCTGTCCGTGTGTTGTCTTAGTTTTTGGTATTTCGTCAAGGTATCGTAATGCTTGTCTAGTATTATGTGAATGCGAGTTATTGGTTGCTGTTAGGTGGTTTGTGTTTTTGATGTAGAAGATGAGGGTAGACTCAACGAACAGCTGTCTAACGTCCAGTACATTAAATTCTCTGAATAGTCTGTCTGATTGGTATGTAAATGGTGTCTTATTAATGACTCGGAGCAAGGTTTTTTGTGCCGTTATAGCTGGTTTTAATGTGGTTTTGTAAGTACCTCCCCAACTTGGAATCGCATAGTTCAAAAATGACTGGGCAAGAGCACAATAGATAGTTTTGAGTTGCTGTTTATTAAAAATATTACGTATGGATTTAAAAAGGTAAATGAGTTTTAAAAGTTTTCCCGATAATAGTTCAATGTGAAGTTTCCAGTTTAGGTGCCTGTCTATTATGATTCCCAAGTATTTCACACTATCTGCATTTTCCAAGGGGGTGCAATCACAGTTTTGGTGTTGGCAATCATGCATAGTCAATTTTAAATCGCTAGATGGCTGCCCTCTTTTATCTATGCTGAATGTCAAATACTTAGTTTTTTTGAAATTGACTGTTAGCAAATTATTTTCCAGCCAGTGTTTTACTATGTTGCAACCCAGTTCAGCTGCTTTGAAAACAAGATCCCATGATGAAGCGTGGAACAGGAGTATTGTATCGTCTGCAAAAGTAACTACTTTCCCCCCCGTTGTTAGCTTGCATAAATCGTTTATGTATAGGAGGAATAAAACAGGTCCTAGTGTACTTCCTTGAGGGACTCCGTATTTGATGTAATGTTCGTCACTTTTAGTTTTGTCAAGTTGTGTAAATTGTGTTCTGTCTGTAAGGTAAGTTTTGAACCAGTTGTAACTTGCTTCCGAAAGTCCAGTCCGTTTTAGGTATAGGTATTTATTTATTTTAAAGTGTCCTAATTATTGTTCATTTCCCTTTTAAATATGTTTTGATTTTATGTTTTATAATTATTTTTTGGTTTATTTTATCTTCTTATCTTATTTATCTGGTATATTGGTTTAATTACCTTTATTTTAAAGGTCTCTAATTATTACTGTTTGCTTGTGTACTAATCATCGTCTCTATATATTATATTGTTCATTTTATTTTATTTTATATTATTACATTTATATTGTTACATTTTATATTGTTCATTTATCTTAAATATGTTCTATTTATATTACTATTTTTAATTATTTAATGTAAAAATGTAAAATGTGTTTTATATTAAGTATGTATTTAAAAATCCTTTTCATTTTCTTGTACTGTAAAAGCCCACTAGGGCGTTTATTATAAATAAATAAATAAATTAAAACTGACTACTATGTGTTAGGAAGGAGATAGACTGTTTATAAATCGGTGTGGTTATCTATAATTAAAAGTTTTTAAAAATGTTAGAAATATTATATATAGATAGCTCTTCTGTGTTATGTTTATTATGTGTAATTAAAATTTTTTAAAAGTGTTAGAGGAATTATGTATAGCTCTTCTGTGTTATGTTTATTATGTGAAATTAAAATTTTTTAAAAGTGTTAGAGGTATTATGTATAGCTCTTCTGTATTATGTTTATTATTCTTCTTTTTTATCATCACTTATCACTTATCACTGCAGCCTGGGATAGCTCTACAGTAGACTTACCAAACCAATGTCCTAGGTTTTTCAGCCGTGATATTCTCCTTCTTCCAGGGCCCCGACCTCCGGCAATCTTTCCCTGCATCATGAGGTGCAAGATCTCTGGATCTCTCATCACCGAGATGTTGAAGGGTTCGGATTTTCATTGTTTTAATTACTTATTTTTCTATTTTCTATGACATCTTTGTTCGTAAGTCTCTCCATCCAGCATACTTTGAGTATTACTTCTGTAGATCCACATCTCGAAAGCTTCAAGTCGCTTTATCAATGCTTCGGTAAGCATCTATGCTTCTGTAAAATAATATTGAAGCTCATTCGCAATGGTAATTTAAGATTGAGATCATGTCTGCACAACACAGTTTTGAGTATGGTGTTAGATGTCACTGCTTGGACATTTTAAAATTTATTTTTTACTATATTTATAAGCAACGAAGGAGTGCTAAAGAAACTTCAAATAGTATCTACAAAACAGAGTGATGCGTATAATATTGAAGTGTAATAATAATAATAATAATAATAATAATAATAATAATAATAATAATAATAATAATAATGTAATAGGAGAATCAAAATGACAAAAATGTTGAATGCCCTAGGACTAGAAACAATAAATCAAAGAATAAAGTATAATGTATTCGTGCAAACATTTAAAATTAAACACGGATTACTACCCAAATACTTTGATGACAGGATGAAGCTGAATAGGGACTTTCATTCTTACAATACAAGAGGAAGCGACAACATAAGACTACCAAAGAAAAAGAAAAACACCACACAAAATTGTACGATGTACAAAGCCAATTGGAATTCAAAACACGGTGATTATAAGGAGGCTTAAACAGGAGTGCAAAAATATTAATGTAAAATTTTTTAAATAATAGTTCCACACAACATTATGTGTGGAACTAAATAATTAAGATTAATAAATAAATATATTTTTAATTACCCCGTTTCTGTGTCTAAAATAATTAAAATTTTCAGAGTTTGATTTTATTTTGCTCAACGGCGTTGGCTACCTCTGGCAGTCGCTTTGTCACGCCGAGAGCTGATCTTGGCGAGAGGTGCAGTTACTGTAACGGGTCCGGTGACGTCACTCCACCGCGATGCTTCAATCGGCTCATTGCGGTGGAAAATCAGCTGTGACCCGAGACGCGGAATGAAGGGTACAGCGCACGCAGCATCAAACCAGCTGGGAGTGAACCGGACCGGGAGACGATACGAAATTAGCCTACATCACCCCTTCATACTCTCGCAACACGCATGACTCCTCTGAAATTGTAAGCGCCTTACATTTTGATTTAACACCGAGACGAAGAATAGCAACTCACTTTTTCACTTGGATCATTGGAGAACAAACTACGACACATACTCCATAATTAACCGTGCTCTTGATACCTATAACTGGGATTTTGTAGATCTCGAGGTTTTTTGCTTAAGCTTTGAGCAGTTTGCTAACTTTGTTAGGAGTAAGCTTGCGAGGTGATAGGTACATGTAGCGCCTAATTCGAAAACCCCCTAAAACGTATTCCGGAAAATTTCAATTAAATATGCAGTTTTGTAGATTTTTATCAGCCAAATGCAGAACACGTTTTAATGCATTGATATTGCATGTTAAAAATCAGGTTTTGTTCCAATGTACCGCTTTCCAAATATAAGCTTTTCACCCGTAACTCAAAAAGATCGTTTTAGGGGGTTTTGGAATTAGACGCTACACATTTCCCCGCACACGTTTGAGCGAACATGCACACACACATACATACTCACACACAAACACACACACGCCTACTTACTAACTACTGAATACTTGAATTATATTTAAACCACACATGTATTGTAATTACTCCGTAGTTTATATTACTTAGTTTTATGGTATCTTGTAAAAGGTCACAGGTTCTGCCTAATTAAAATACTTATGTAAACGTGTTAACAATGGCTGTAAGAAAACCTGAAAAAAATGTCCTTAAATTCGAAATTCATGTTACTATGTGTCAATAATTGTTACCAATTTTATTTTGTTTGCTTCTTCGCCACATGCACTAAACGCGCTTGGTCGCTGCGCATGACGTGTGCCAATTGTCTGGCTTGTAGTACCTTGGGATTATAGTGGAAAATATTTTTTTTGTTAAGCTATAACAGACCATGGGGCCCAATCACTGTAGCGATACACGTCACCAAAACCCCAGGCTTGGGTTAATCGCCCGGGTGTTTTGTGACCTCACTTGGAATCGAACCCGAAACCCCCGGAATAAGAAGACAGTGTTGTGCCCACTGGAACACGAGGGCCGCCATGATTCATTAAATATTCGTCCAGCGATTTCTTGGCGCATTGAATTATATCAATGTTGGAATCTTTTATGCGGTGCGGGGACCCAGAACCAATAGGATAAGGATAGAAGAAGCAGAATAAGAATGAATCATATTAACTACTCTTATATTTATTTGCTATACGTGAGCACTGGAAGTATGCATTAATTGAACGCTTTTGAATTTATGCAAAATAGAAGATTCCCTTTGAAAATCGTACTCAGATGTTCGAAAGAAGAAAAGAAAAAATTCCTCTCGAAGACAAAAAAATTATTTTGAAGAAAAATCATTTTTCAAATTTATGCAAGGTTTAAATAATTTTAAATGACTTTTATTTAAAGCGAATGAATTTATAATATGCAATATAAGTAACTTTAATGACGTTCCAGAGTTTAACTGAAGATTAGCCAGAAGTATTGAAAAACTGCAAACATTGCATAACTACTGATATTAAGTTTCATATAATATAAGCACACGAGTAAATAGTTTATAATTATTGTGTAACCATGAATCAATAAAAGATAATAAAACCTCGTTTAGCATTTTTTCATCATCGTCTTCGCTGTCCTCGCCTTATCCCGGCTATCTGAAGTCGGCTACTCTAATCGTTCTGCTCCAATTTGGTTCTGGGCTGCATCCTTGGTCACGTTCATATCCTTGACATCACGACTGACTGAAGCTATCCATGTTGCTCGTGATCTTCTCGCTTGTGCTATCCATCACAATACTCAAAGTTTTATGAAACTTCTTTTTCCTTTCGAATCACATGCACCTGTCCGAATAAATATATTTTTTTATTGTTCGACATCTCACATTTTTTAATTTCGTTTTTTTATTTCTTTTATTCTATTTATATTTTTTTGTCATTTGTTTACAGTTATCAGTTAAGGTAATATAATAAAAAATGTTTTATTACATTATATTACAATTATTGTGTTACCCCAGCGCGTATACAACAATATAGACGCGACGTCCTTATTTAGGGTAAAACGGTGTAATACACCTTACATTTGGCAACAATGAGTTTAAACAAAATCAGAAAGGAAACTAAATGCAGTGATACAATCCTACAAAAATATTCGTTTAGTTAAAACATATTGGATTTTTATATTTTGACAAAATTTATCACAGAAATTAATTTAAATTAACTAACTTACTAACTAACTATCAAGCCGTTTCCCCGCAGGGGTAGGCAAAGATTATAGAGCGCCATATTTTTCTAACCTGGCACACCACTTTTGCCTCGGTTACATTCATACATCTTCTCATGCAAGCTCTACGGTTGTTGGTGCTTTTAACAGGACCATCCTCCAATATTTGTATTATTTGATCATGCCAGGTCTTTTGCGGACGCCCTCTATTCCTGCTGCCTTCAACACTCGCCCCATACATTTTCTTAACCATCCTTTCCTCACTCATACGTTCTACATGACCAAACCATCTCAGCATTCCTTCCTTTAATCTGTCTACTACAGCAAGCACACTACAGTCAGCATTACATTAACTTCTAATTTGTTCATTCCTCACTCTATCAGCCAAAGATTTTCCATACAAGCGCCTTAGTGACCGCATTTCCACCACATTCAGTCTACTTTCATTCCTTTTTTTTGCCAATTCCAAGCTTCACTTCCATACATCAGAGTTGGCACTAGAACGCCATTTTGTACCGCTAGTCTTGCTTCTTTTGACAAGTACTTATTGGCCATAATGGTATTCAGAGCACCATTAACTTTGTTACCCGCAGTCACTCTCCTTTCGATATCTCAGCCTTGCCGTCTCTACTAAATATACTTCCCAAATACACAAACTGTTCTTGTTCTGTTACACTTGTTCTAAGAATTCATTGTTTACGATTATATCACACTTAGTCATTCTTTTTTCTCTCTCGAACACCATCACTTTCGATTTGCTAACATTCATCATAAGTTCACTCTGCATGCATACTTTGGACATCCTGGACACCAGGCACTGCAGATCAGCTTCACTGTTAGCCACTAATACTGCATCGTCTGCGTATAGCAAACAGGATATGGTGAGCCCGTCCATAATCAGCTAAAACAAAAAGTATAAAATAATATTAGTATTTATTTATCATTACATTGGGTGAGAAGCATTAACTTTGTTACCTCTATGTGATTTTAATAATTATTACAGGCAGAGGTGAAAATTATTAATAACACAGATTGGGCTGGAGTATTCTACATTTTATTTCCAATATACAACACAGAACACAACAATATGGCGGTACACCGGTGTATCTATCAGTATGATATGCCAAGAATAGTGTGCCCCTTCCGCCCTGGTTCCATGGCCACCACCCCTAGTGACCATATTTTTGTATCTTGTGGTGGCTGCCCTGCGATGTGACGTTTGGCGCGTAACATAATATTTTTATATATCACTACTTAAGTTTTGAGAGTAACAGAATTTCTCACTGATAGGTGACGCATTTTTATTTATTTGTACAGTAGATATATTATAATATAATAGATATAATATAAAGATACATAATAATGTATTTTTATAATAATTTAAATCTTTTTTCTACATTACTAACATAAATTAATACTACCTATACACATAAATTAATACTAAATAAAATGATTATGTACTTTCAAATATAGAATTTTTACAAGGATAAAGTGGTAATAAAAATAATTAAATGATTGGGTACTGACAAAATGATCTGAAGTTACTCGTGGAAGGGAAGTTGTAACGGGAATATTGAGAAAAGAAAAGAAGAGAAAAAAAATTCAATATTCCCGCTACAATCACCCTTACACCAGTGACTTCAGGTTAGTTTGGCAGTACCTAATCAAATATTTATATTTCCACTTGAAAAATGTAAAAATTCTATACATCAACGTAATCAGTTTAATACTTCACCTGTCAATGAGAGATTCTGTTACTCTCGAAACTTAAGTCGTAAAATATTATTAAATTCACCTAGACGTAAAAAACTTTTTACAAATAGTTTTTAAGTTTGTTTTCATTTTTATACTTAATTATTTTGTTATTGTCTATGCTTCGATTCTTGATTTTTTATTTGTCAGGGTATCTGTACCTGGCGGAGGGACCATTGGCTCTGAAAAATGTGGATATTTTCAACAAAGTATATTTTTATTAATTATATTAATAATGTCAGCCAAAATCATTTTGCTATTTTGAAGAAACTATGATAATTTTACATTTTCTGCAGTTCAATGGCTCCGCGTGCAGTTACATAATATTACAATATTTATTTCCTCTTGCATAAATAAAAAATTGCATTCAAAATGCAGAGACCTACTGCATAATTTCAACCTGTTTCTCTAATTCATGAACCCTTTGGGTGCTGATGTTATCGGATGATTTTGATTATATTTACATAAAATTACGCACAGTCTGATGATGTTTCGCAGATGCAAATGGACACTTCTAACACTCTCGAGTGTGTTCGAAGATCTCGTGGATATTTCTGATGTTTAAAGTGTTGGTTTCATGATTATAGCTTATCGACGACCATTCCTGCAGGCAGACAGACACCTTCGAGCTTCGAGTTCAGGTGAATATGCCCAGAGCCGTTATCCATTCTCCATCCCAAACAATCTTAATTTAATAACAAACAAATTACCACCAGATATATCATTGCAAACTGTTCATTTTATTCTTAAGATGTACTAATTTTAGGAATAAGATTATTTTAATTTTAAGTATCAAATGTTAACATACATAAATAGTGTTCGTTTTCTTTTTTTCAAATTATGTAATGCACACCAAAAATAAAACGAATTGGTTATACTTATACTTCATTCGAAAGAAAATTTCTTGCTCTACAAGATATTATATATACGTTAAATTCATTATTTGATTCAATTACAGGACTTCAAAATGGAATGTCCAGTAGACAAAAGATCTGATTTTCATTTTGCTATCTTAAACTATCAAATTTACTCTAATATTTTCGAATAGTGTTATAATAATTCGAATAATAATTCCAAATATCTATATTCCTTTATATATGCTTTTTTTAAACGAAAATTTAACTTCGTTTTGAACGTTGTCCGAAAACAAGTAAATTGAATAGATTAAGATAGTAAATACCTATAGTAAAACGAAAATCGATTTTTTGCAGATCAACAGTGTACGAAGAGATCGTCGATTTTCTTATAAATTGGAGTAATAGATGAAACATTTTAAATAAATAAATATCTTTTGGGCAAAATTAATCTATTAAATTAGACAAAAATTTGCGAACAGAGGTACACAAAAGTAACACGAAGAAACCGATTGGTTCTATTTGAAAATACTGTAGTAAAAACCTTCGAAAGAAATTATAATATTAATCTTGATTGACTACACGGACCTATCAATGCATCAGAATTCATCTGTAAATCTTACCACCCATATTGTAGGTTCTTGGATGAACGACTTCCATGAAACCGTAAGAAACATCCCATGAATAAAAGATGCTGTGCACGGATGATTTGCCTTGCTAAACTTCATTTTCAAAGTGACGATCGAGAGATGAGGAGACCAGAGGCCGAGGTGGAAACTAAACCTATAGAGAAAATTGAAAAAATGTACTTCAAGATAATTCAATTTGTGTGTTTTCTTGAAAAACGTGAAGGAAAATTAAATCTGTTACACTAGACGTTACGTAAATATTGCGAATATTGCCATGCGCGTTGCACATTGGTGTCGGTGTATCGATGTGTCTCAGGGTTTTTTTTTGTCACTCGGTCGTCATGGGCGGAGCGGTCGTTTGATATTTGTTAAAAACAATTTTCACAAAGTAAATATGTACGTAATGTCTGAAGTCTGTAAATTAGGAAAGTAATTTATAAACACTTACATTTGCGATTTTTTAAATGTATTAGTTTTATGGCTTCACGTAGTCTTATGTTAATCATCCGCATTAGTCTTTATCGATTACAATTGTGGGTATTTCAATAATTTTAAATATAAATCTATCCTCTTTCATTATAAAAAAGTTTCACTAAAAATAAAATATACGACGCTACGCGACAAACCGTTTTTTGTGTATGCTTAGAAATACTTATAATAAAAAATATGCACTGCAAAAAATCGGTATATTAAAATATGAGCTCATGTCTTATAAACCCATAAAAGATATGGTCTATTTTCTATGAGTATTCATATACATTTCAGATAATATTTTTATAATGTACGTATGTAACATACTGGTACGCACACTTTGTAAATTGAATACCGACGTGAAATACCATACTACATACAGTCAACTTTAATAAAACCATGACCATTCCAATAAACTTGATACTTTTTCATGGGTTGACATGGCATTGTCTTTACGGTGTAACATCATTATTTTAATTTACATTAACTTTACTTTGTAATACATAGACGTTGATTTATTTTGCCACTACTATAGTTTCGAGAAGGGCCGTTCCACTCATCATCAGGTGAAATTAATATCTATGAAACCATAATAATAATGATAAAATAACTTAACACACGTGTAGCGCAAAGTTTAGTTAAGTGAGGTACCTACTTAAGCATTTACGATTTTTATAACCATGTAATGAATTATCTAATTACTAATTACACCTGATGACGAGAGGGATTGCTTCTCTCGAAACTATAATAATGACAAAATAATTGCAACAAATTTTGTTAAATATTCTCTATAAGTTTTTCGATACCTCTGAAGAATTCGTCATTCGAACAGAAGAAGGATTCGTAAGTATTCACTTTTGTATATTTTGATTTAAAGACCTGTCTTCTTTTTCTTTTATTAGATCTGTCGATCTGTTGTACAGAAAACTACGTCTCTGGGATGAAGAAGTCTAGATATCCCTCCATCTCTTCGGTGGTCATCCTGGTGGGCGTCGTCCAGAGGAGATTTCATTAGCTGCTGTATGCACGAGTGTGTCACTATCCATCCTGGCTACGTGATCCCTCCAGAATCTCCTTCTGGATCTACTCCATCGTGCTATGTACATTTCGATCATATATATTTCGGATACGATCACGTAGAGTTTTTCCAGTAATGGATCTCAGCATTTTCATTTCAGGTATTCTGAGTTCTTTGGTGCGGACAGTGTCAGCCCGCGTCTCTACAGCATATGTCATGATAGGTCGCAATTGAAAGCCTGTAAGCAAATAAATTAATAAATGTATAAAATAAAAGCAAAAACAATACCCTGTAGAGCAGAAAATTAAAAAAACAACATTGTTATATGTATGTTCTAATAATACAATTATTGAATTTGGTCCACAGAGGGCTAATCATTAATTAAGATAAATTATAGAAGTTTCACAGAGACGAAGCTATTTATATGGGAGACGTGTAAGGAAGGGCTTAGCTTAGTTTCACTGTATTAGCTGGCTTAGGTGATCACTTTACACAATGCAACATCCACTCATTACCAAATTTTCGAAAGTTGAATATACATACCTATACGAGTATTATATGTATGTTATTTATCTGCTTTATTTCAAATCTCCTTCTTCTTCTTTGTGTGTTCTATCAGTTCCCCTCGATTATTCTAGCGATAGTGTCTCTATCCTGCGCTGCCCGGAATAGCTCTCCACACTTCTAATACGGATCCGCTCTCGTTCCCGGATCCGCACCCAAGATATCGGTCTCCTACCAGCCTCTATATCTTTCTTTAATTCAAATATTTGATGCAAATATGCTACAGCCACCTATGGTTGAAAATTTGTAATTCTTACAGTGTATACGTGTTCCTTCCATACAAGTTTCTTATATACACACAAAATAGCTTCGTCTCTGTGAGACTTTTATAATTTATCCCAATAAAGTTAAATAATTCATTTGTTTAATTCATCATCATCATCAAATCAGTTTAGTAAACTGCTTTAACAGTTGTACGCAATCTTATGCATCAATGTTGGTAGTTAAATGCGAAACAGCCTGGAATGCAATTGCTCTCGAGCAGGTCTTACATCGGTTGCGAAGATACACAGAATAAATTTTTTCTCTTTACATTTTGTATTATAAATGATTATTGAATACCTGCTACGAGTGCAAACATTACATTTCAAATGAAAAACTGATTGCTGGAGTAGTCTCGAATGCTTTATGTGCTTCTGTGCGATTGTGACGGGAGTATAGCGTGTCACGTTACGTTAACTAACCTGTTACAGGCAATTCTAAGTAATTATCTTCAATTTTTCTACTTATTTTATATCGTTGTATTAATTCATATCGCTCTCGAAAATTGTCGTTCATCTATAATTCTAATGAATTAATTCGCTATATTTCAGGCAATTATTCATTATTAACTAATGCCAATTTTCGAAGCATAAGAGATATATTAGTCCTTGAATTGTTCGAGGTTTACTTATATAAACCCGTTCTTTCATGTAGTCTCACAAAATATATAATAAATCTCATAAGAACACAGAAAATAAACTAAAAATCGCAGATTGTTTGAAAAAGATGTTAACATATGATACATTGTGTGCGGACAAATATAAAAATATCGAAAAAACCTACAGGATGACGAGCAAATTCTGGAATGGGCACATTATAATAGAATAATAAATAATAATAATACAAAAAAAAAACTAAATACACGTTAATACATTCTACATAATATACAAAAGATACGAACAAAGATTTGACATTAATATGATATTTTTGATTGTTTATATAATAATTGTTTATACAAAAATTGCCGCTGAAAAACTCTACTAATGAGGATATAAATTACTTACTCTAATATTTTTATTTTTAGGCTTCATCACGCCAAGAGGCCCAATTATACAGAAGCGAAACACATCACAAAACACTTAATTGAGACCTCACCGGGAATCGAACCCGGTCCCTCGGTGTGAGTATTGATATTCCCTCAGAGTGATATTTATTAAATTTCGATAGAAATACTACGTACTGTACTAAAGTCGCTGAACACGAACTAAACTGGAGCTGCATTATATAATTCCGACTAATTTCACACTCGTCAGTCGAGATTATTCCGCAAATGCGAAGGTAGGTACTTTTCTATTTCGCTGTAATTTTGTCTATCTCTTGTTTATGGTCAGTCGCACGGGTTCACATTTTTCTTACAATACTCACTGTTATTAGATATAATCTCTAATAAAATAATTTCTTTTGACATCACTTCATTTTCATTACAAGCTTTCAAAGGTTATAAAGGGCAGCTGTCAACGTCTCGCCTTAGGATACATTAATTGTACGGTGTTTTGTTAAGGCCACGTCAGCCGTCCATCACAATCGACGACTGGACGCTTCTTCCAGGATTAAACTTACCTCCCATACGATATATCTCCCTCCTGTGTTACTCGCTAGGAAATGGTTCCAGACGTCGTTCATCTTAATGATGGACCGTTACCTCTCGAGTATTATTGCCGCGGTGCTCTCTCGAGATTTACCTCGTCATTCCCCGTCTATTAAACTGCATTTCCTACCTTTGGTAAATACATCGCGGATGAGGATTTACCCTCTAAGCTGACAGCTTAATACTGTGTCGTGATTGTGTGGCTCAGGAGATGACGGAAGGCGCAGATTCTCGGAGATATACGAGGAACAACAAAGACCATCATCAGAGCGAGGCAATGGACAGAGATAATATCACTATTACACAAATCTTCCACTAATGAAGAAAGCTCGCAGCAAACTCCATTATTTGTGAAATAAATGTGTCGGAGTATATTTGATATCGAAATGTTGTACGATCCAATTTTTTTTAACATTGTATGTTTATGCGACGGGTCCTTCTGTAAAAATAAAACAGGCATGAATTAATTAAAAAATAAGTGATTATAGAGAACAAGATATTTGGAAAGGATTCTAAAAAATCATCCAGTTTTAATATACACATTAAGATTAATAAAATTTTCAATAAAATAAATGTATAAAATTCTGCATTCGGCCATTTTACTGAAACAACGGTCAGAGTGAATGACGTCACGCCTATGTAACCGTCAACCTGTCTCTTGAACTATTGTCATAGACACAATGCAATATTTACTTAGGCTTGACGTCACGTGAAGCCACGACACCTACGGGCGTTTTTGCGCGAAATTAAAAATAGGTAGATGAAAATGCAATTATTTGCGTAAAAACTTGGTTTATTATTGAAATAATGCTATTTTCGGTAATACCTAGTAGACGTGTACCTGTATTATAGAAGGTTATTTAAAAATCTGTCATCATATCTATTGTCATTGTGTCGTAATTTGTCACGTAATCATAACGCTTCATAACAAAATATTTTCGCTCACCTATTTTATTTGATTTTTTCTTTTCTTTTTGAATCTGTTAATATACGGTCTACCAATCACACATATAATATCTACACATTACTGACACACGTTTAACCTCTCTACACGTTCTCTAACTTCGCCACACGTCGGTCTAAATAAGACCCAGAATCGCAAAGAGAAGAGGAAAAAAACATTTCGTGCTTCAGAAGCAGAGAAAAGACCACGAGACCATAATTCATCAACTAAAAGAGAGTAATTTAAAAATTTATTTCTTTTATTACCCGTTCCAATTCCTTTCTGGGTACAACAATGAATTTATTTTTCGTTTTCTTTTCGCGCAATTTTGAAAAATGGGAGACCTTTTGGACTCGGCTTGTCAAAAATACGGAAAATACCTAACCTAACTCTGCTGGCGTGTCGTACCTAGATATGCTGGCGGGATACGTATTTATACTTGTTTGCCAGAGTTCGTAAATACTGAGGCATTCGTACCAGACATCACCCACAACTGCGTTACTTTGGTAACTCGAGTACATATTGGTGAGGGCTGGCGAGCCACCCACAACGTGGGGTATCATAGGTTCACCGTCACTGCTTTAAAGGTTATTTTCAGCTTGTTATAAATCAAATTTTTATATTTCATTCCTAAGAATTTATCCTTGAGCCCCACCTCATTATGAATATTATAAAAATATGATAAAAATATTATAAAAATATGATTAGGTTAGGTTAGGTTAGGTTAGGTTAGGTTAGGTTGAATAAAGAAGAGGTAGATAGTAATTAAAACTGTATGAGGGTTATGCGATCCCTGAAAAGTGACGACAATTTAATTATTGGTGATTTCAATGCAAAGATAGAGAAGAACGTCGGTCTAACATAGTCGGAAATTGGGAACTGGGACAAAGTAATTAACGGGGAGACAGACTATTCGAATTTCGTAAAGAGCACAATAGTCGTAAATACATGGTTTACATACAATACATACACAACTACAATACAAATACAAATACAATACACAACTCCCAAAACATAGACTATACACGGAAATCCGATTTGGTCTATAAAGAAGCACTACACGACATAAATATGAGGGCCAAGTTAATGGTGTCTGCTTCAATAACATCGGATATGCCGATGACACAGTAGTTCTAGTCGATAGTGTTGATAACCTTCAAGTGCTTTTAAATAGAATTAATGATGCTGGAGTGGGGTTGAGGCTGAACTTGAATATGAGCAAAACCAAAGTCATGATTCTTAGCTATCAGGACTACGCGGGACTGAAAGGGACCAACGTGGAGAGAGTGAAGAAATTTAAATATCTCAGAAGTATCCTGGAAGAGAACGTTGACCCAGAAACCAATATCAGATGTAGGATAGAGGCGTACAGCATTCAATAAAATGAAACGCGTTTTTTGCGACGACAATCTGAATCTGAAACTTTGCCAATGTTTCCGGCAAAGACATTCAGGGAAGTACTTGCTCCTCACAATGCAGGGAAAGATTGCCGGAAGTCGGGGCCTTGGAAGAAGGAGAACGTCGTGTTTGAAAAATCTAAGACAATGGTTTGGCCGGTCTACTGTAGAGCTATTTGGGGCCGCAGTAAATAAAGTGATGATGGCCAATTTTCGTTGAACGGATAGGATACAAGAAGACGAGGACCATATGTCCTCTGGACGTTCCTACAAGTTCCTCTCAATGTTTCAGACCAATGCGCTTACTCGCATGTACGATTCTCACTTTAAAAATGGCCTACGTACACGTGGGCTCGCGCAGTGCAGTCGTGCACATCACCTCTCGTTGTTGCCTGCGCCTCTCGGATAGTTTAGCGAGCACTCGATTAATCTCCGAACCTCCCCCGCCTCTGCGCCGGCCTCGCCCCGGATTGGCCGGGGAGCGACGACCCGCGCCGCCCACCTGGACGTACGTCCGCAACATCATATTTGACGGCGGCACTCGCGCACACTTTGTTGCGATAATGGAAGCACCTCGGACAGTCGGCGCTGACGGCCGGAGCGCCAGTTCCAGCCGACCCGGGTGACCTGGCCGATGATTGGCTCGAAATGCGAATCATTTTGCAGATTAAGCCGTCCGCCTACCATTTCATTTTATTATTAGTGATTGTGTGGGATCTTTTAATTCAGCATGTACTGAATCACTTTTTGACCCCTTACAATAGAAATATGCATTAGAATCGATAGGTATGCACCTTTCAGAGGTACGCGGTCGCCGATTACAACATCACACATCATCGAGCCGTTGGCGTCTTCAGAATTTTGTGCAGAGTAATAAAACACTATATTTCAATAATAATGAATGAAAACACTACATTTTTTTCCATTACTTTAAATTGATACGAGAATATCACTACATGTTTCGGAAACATCCGTTTTCTTCTTCAGGTGATCGTAGACTGAATTGTGTGGCAGTGTGTATTCGATCTGTAGGTTGCGGGTCGTGTGGAAGTAGAGACGGCATCTAGCTGGTGGGACAGAGGAAAAATCTTGAGAAGAAGTGAAGTGAAAGGTTGTATTTGATTATTGATGATATTTTTTCTGTGTATTTAAGTTTTTAAGATATTCGAGGGTTTCTAAATTATTTTGTTTTAGTCCGTATATCTGTTTATGTAGGATTTATATATTTGTATTGTTGACTGTATGATTGTTTTCTATAATATGGTTAGCATATACTGAAAAATTATTATTAGTGAGGTATCTTTAATGTTCTTTCAACCTATTTTTTATTGCCTGTTCGACTTGACGCAATCAATGTCGCGATCCTTACGTTCTAGTTTGTAAACCCCACTGTGGAGTAATTCGTTATCGTTTTTCGACATATTATTTTTTAAATGTTTTTCAATTGAATTGTCCGTGTGGAAGACTGGTTTTATATTTTCTGGTAAGATCATATGATATTTTGTCTACATAAATTATCTTTCGGCAGTTATTATGAGTTATTAAGTGAAGTACTTACCCGTGTGCGATATTTGAGCGAATATTCTGGAAAAAGTTCTTACGTAGCGAAATAAACCGGAGCGATTAGCAATACGTGCTGAAATTGGATGGATTGTTCTAGTGAATAGTGAGTGTTGAAGGGATTATAAAGTGTCTATTTACGTGTGATAAATATTCTAAACAGTTTAATTCAATATTAGCGTTACATTTAATAGTTAACATTTAATAGTGTTAAGAGATTTTGTACGTTTGTTTAATTAATTATTCAGTAATCAATAAATCCTATACTGCATTCCAGCTTTTTTTTAAATTCCTCCTGCAGCTACGACACTTGACAATATTATAGAACATTTTAAAACCATTATACAAAAACGTAAATTTGACTGGGGTCACTTTGTACCCCGCTTCGGCCCCCGATTCTATTTCCGATCTTGCGGTACCCGAAGGTTAAACTTTTTATGTACATTGCTAGTGTTAAAACGATGCGTTAATTTATTATATTTTAGGTGTGTCTTAAATTTACATTATTGGTTGTTTCTCCCGATAGTTAAAATCGAGGCCTCTTATGATTATATATTTTTCTTTAATTTCCAAAACTTTTATTTTTATAGTTCCGCCGGATGGAGCATCTGATCTATACCTTGAAATATGATGTTGTTTAGGGCTATTTAACGGCTGGTGGGGTAATTATAATTAGTAATGATTTGACCTTTAAATTGAACGAAGTTGAGATGTATAAATAATATCAAAAGTCGTCCATTTGTAAAGATGTCTTCCGCGTTCTCCCGGCCGCGAAGATTAACCTTCCAGAAAGTGCTCTATCGCAGGGCTGGCCAGGACATTATGGTGCTGGGTGCAAATTTCGAGCGTGGATTTATTGGCCTTCTTATTGTAAAAAATAGGTATCAGTGCAGATTCTGACCAGCTAAAAAGTACCCAACGACATGTGAGATGTGTTCTGTCAGAGCGATACAAATGACGTGAAACAGAATTTATACATATGAATAGAAGCTATTAAAGTGAATAGTGAGAGATTTAGCGTGAATAAAAGAACAGTGAAAATTCGTGTCCAGTTATATTCGTACCAGTTAATAAATCGATAATTAATTTTCTAGTGTTTCATCCGTGGTCCGTGGTCACGTGTTTTAGGGAATTGCGTAATGGTACCTAATGGTTGAAGGTCGATTAAAAAAAAATCCACTTTAATCTGTTTTGAGTTAGCAACACTGCAGGATTCGTAATTTTCTACTCAGCGATCGTGTCATTTTACCTTTAAAGAAATACCGTAACTCATTTTAAATTACAAAAAATATTATATCGCTAAAGTTAAAGCGAGACGAATAAAAGAATCTTGCTGAAGTAATAGAGAGATTTTTTCAATACTCTGTATAATATATAATTTTTTTGTTCTGTTCTTGCTGTCTTCACTATTAAATCATCCTGTAAAACTTTAATTTTCATCTATGAATAGAAAAAAAATTCACTAAAAAACTATTTTAAAATACCTGTCCCTAAAAATTGAGTCCACTTATTCCCTTTTTTATTCGTAATATCATTGTATCTAGATTTGTACTATTATGTTATTATGAAAAATATATAAAAATTCTATCCAACTGTATTTGTTTAGACGAAAAAAACCGTCCTATAATATATTCATTCATTCATGTATCATTCCACTCCTGCATAGAATATATTTAAAAAAAACACGTTAGATACATGTATTTAGTCTTAAATACAGGTATCTAACATATTATATAAATACTGAGCACATTGTGAAGAAAATTGCAAAAACGTGTCTTTACTTGGAAGAATAAGAAGATGTACTCCTGCCATAACCACAAGCGTCAGCTCTTTTATGGAAAATATTACGATTTTATTGTATGAATGATCTTTGTATTTCAATAAATTTTGTACCATGAAAAAAAGTTTATCAATATACAATACTATGATTCTCCCGCACATTGATAATTGTTCCAGTATATTACTCATAAGCAACGAAGGAATGCTAAAGAAAGTTCAAATAGTTGAAAACAAAGCAATGCGCATAATATTCAAGTGTAACAGAAGAACAAAAATAACAAAAATGATGAATGCCCTAAAATTAGAAACAGTTAATCAAAGAATAAAGTATGTATAATGTATTGGTGCAAATATTTAAAATTAAACACAGATTTAAGTTAATTTAATTTAAAATTAAACAGGAGACTAAATTATGGAAACTAGATTATGGAATGCAATATGTTTAACCGAAATCATCAAAATCTCACACAACATATGTATGAAACTAAATAATTAAGATAAATAAATAAATAAAATGTCTTACAAACATGTATCAAACCTCTCCTGCAAAGAATATATTATTAAATATAATTTCCAACGCCCGTACACAAGTAGGTACGGCACACGCACCCAATTTAAAAAAAATATTTATCTGTCAAAGGCGCGGGGCTGGTTGTGGCAGCGTCCTTTGCCCCCGCCCCGGGCCGGCCCTGCACGCCTGCCTCTACAATTACAGCATATTAAATAACAAATCCCATTAAAATTTAGTGCAAGAGTTGCATTATCAAGATGCGATTGTTCGACGATGGAAGATGCCGAGCCGGAGCTTAGAAATCTGATGCAATTCCTCCTCTCTTTGTATCTGATACCACTTCATGCCCGCGCGCCGAGGTCTTCGGTTGCAGGCCGAATGAGGAAACGACGCTCGAGTGATGCTCGCTCCGAGAACGGAACGGGAGGCTGCGGAGAAACGTCATGACCGTGATTTTGTAAATGTGGTCGACGTATTGTCTGCTACGCCACTTTGCGGAACAGTTACAGCTGATTAAACGAGTTGCAGGTTATGTGTCTACCTTAAATTATATTAATTAAAACTAACAGGGCTCGCTTTATGTTAAGATATTATTTATATCTATCTACATATAATCCGTCAATAATGACGGACTTTTTTATGTTTGAATTTCAGCTTTGAATTAATTAGTTATACATTAGTTACAATATAAAAATAATTCGGGCATGTACTCATGTGCGCGAGGTATAGGTTATACTTCTACAAACAAAAACTTTCTTAAAAACATCACATGTAAACAGAATTACAGTAATTACACTCTTTTCTATGCAAGTGCACAAAGATAACAATTCTTTATTAAAGTTAAATAAACAGACAACACAAACAATTTTTTTGTTTATTTTCAACGCGATCATTTTTTGAAACTTATTCAATACCGACAAAAGATTTTTTACGCGTGCTTGTCCACACTTTTGAACATAACTGCTTTAAGGAATATATAACTTTTTATTTTATTTTCTACGGTGTATCTGATTTACATGGTAACACTCACGTCATATTTCTTTTTTATAATTCTCTCCTCATTTATTTAATAACCCTATACTAAAATCAACTTTCCTAATTTGTTCATCCTTTTCTCTATCATTAATTGATTTGCCACATACCACCACACCACAATTCGAAAGTACCATTGACTATGGCATCATTGGTGTCTACAAAAACGCTATCAAACCAATATTCGACATGCAAAAGAGAATATTCAAAAAAATAGGATTAGGGCAAAGTTTTGTATTAAATGTTAGACAACAGTTTGTACTTAACAGTTTGAAGTATTATTTCAATGAATGTACTGAAACATTTAATAACTATGGTGGTAGATCCAGACAGAAATTAATACAAGGGCCCAAAATTACCAAAACAATGTCTGTAAAAGTCCCTTATATATAGCTACTAAATACTTCAATCTATTACCCACCGAACTAAAAACTGTAACTGAATTAAATAAGTTAACTAAAAACAAAATAAAAAAATGGTTAATCGAAACACAAGAACATCTGATATCCTTATAAATGTATATTGTAATCACCATAAAATTATCATTCGAGTCACTATTTTGAAAGCTAGGTATTAATATTTGTCACTAGTTACTAATTCATATACTTTTTATTGAGTTTTAGTCGTGTATAAATCATTACACATGTCTAACTTCTCATCTCCCGAACCTATGTATATACCAGGCGCGTGCAGTGGGAACATTGAAGCATGACTTTTTTGTAAACGTATATTTTGGAAAAAAATAAAGTTAAATATTTATGCAACAGATTATTTTGGTATATCAAAATATGAATACAATGATAATTTTGATAGAAATATTAGGTCCTTACATATGAAATTGGCGTTTAGTATGGGAGGAACATAAAGCCGATTTTTTTTAATTATAATATATTTATTTAATCAAAGTATGTACCATTGCTATCTATGCACTTTTGCCATTTCATAGGTAGTTCATCGATCCCTTTACAATAAATCTTTGAAGGCGGTTTGGACTGCCCCATCGGAGTTGAATTTTTTCCTTTGCAAGAAGTTATCCAAATTTCGATAAAAATGGTAATCTGTTGGGGCAAGGTCCGGAGAGTACGGTGGATGTCTTAGACATTCCAATTGAAGCTCCTCTAATTTGGTAGCCGTCTGTTGTGCAGTGTGTGGTCTAGCGTTATCATGAAGCAGCAGTGGCCTAGAGCGATTAACCAGCCTCGGTTGTTTAGCAGCTAGCTTTTCCATCATGGTTTGTAGTTGCTGACAATAGACATCTGCCGTAATCGTCTGGCCAGATTTAAGTAAGCTGTAGTGAACGACACCAGCACTAGTCCACCAAACGCTCACAAGTAACTTTTTTGGAGTCAATTTTCGCTTGGAGCATGGTTTGGCTGGTTCGGCAGGGTTCAGCCATTGCGATGAGCGCTTCCGATTATCGTACAGGATCCACTTTTCATCACAGGTAATGATTCGATTTAAAATCCCTTCATTATTGTGCCGGTTGAGTAATGCAACGCAGCAGTCAACGCGCGTTTGTTGATTTGCTTCACTCAATTCGTGAGGTACCCACCTTTCATGCTTTTTCACCTTACCATTTTGCTTCAAGTGGATTAAAACAGTTTTATCACTAACACCGCAGCCTGCAGCTAACTCGGATGTGGTTTGCGATGGATCCGCTTCCACAATAGCCTTCAATTCTTCATTATCAACTTTGGTCTCCGGCCGTCCACGGGGCTTGTTCTGCAGGTCGAAATTTCCAGAACGAAAACGTTAGAACCAAAAACGCACTGTGTTTTCTTTTGCGGCACCGTCGCCATACACATCATTAATCCTTCGAGCCGTTTCTGCAGCACTGGTGCCACGGTGGAACTCTACTCGTAAATAACGCGATATTTCAAGTTTTTCATTTTGTAAACTGAGTGACGCAAAGAAAAAAACAATTGAGGAAAAAACAAATGAATTATAATTTTCAAAACACAAATACCTGAGTAAATAGCTGTATAAATTTGGATTTGGAATTCCTAACCAAAGAGAAGATATTTGAGATCAAATTTGCCAGTACGGCAAAACGCCAATTTCATATGTAAGGACCTAATATATGCTGTATTCCGATTTTTTTTCCAAATAATTGGTTACGTAAAAGTCATGCTGCGATGTTCCCACTGCACGCCCCTGATAGGATTTAATATACTTATAATGTATGTAATATAAGTATATTATATTTTGTATATTTTCGGAATTTAATAAATAAAAAAATATGCGCTTAAGTGATCTCTACTGCATTCAGTCTGCTTTCTTTTGCCAGCTAGAAACATGGAGTTATGGCACCATCACATCAGTGTTGGTGCCATAGCTCCATTGGGTGCCGTAACCTTGATTGACA
The DNA here is from genome assembly GCA_016648135.1 of Agrypnia vestita. NCBI lineage: Eukaryota > Metazoa > Arthropoda > Insecta > Trichoptera > Phryganeidae > Agrypnia > Agrypnia vestita. The sequence goes on from JADDOH010024242.1 coordinate 81,973, forward strand.
AGATTTGTCTGCAGCCCTCATAGTCCGGTGGGTATGACACTAGCTTCTCGTTTCGGGTTCGATGTTCGATGAGGCCACAAAACTCGTATACATGTGTGATTTCAACAAATGTGATGTTTTTTATAGTATAAATGAAATGGGAAGCGGGTGAAGAAGAAGACGTTTATAAATCCAGAAATATTTACGTCCCCACAAAATAGTTGGCCACTTCTGACCTAGACGATGACTGTTCAGCGTGTATTCAAGTAGTAAGTTTACCACTACTACCGGTGGAGCCCGGAAGCGCAGGACTATCTCACTAGGCGGCACGAGATGCCCCCAGGATAGTCCAAGTCTTCTCAGAACATGGAAACTGCCGCGCTATATTCGTCTTGTGCTGCGGAACAGTTACAGCGTAACTCTGCACATATCTACACTTTATGATATCTTTTATCTCCGTGTTTGTCTGAATTAGCCTTCATGCACTACATGCAGTTTACTTCTCAATCTAAGGCCCGGTTGCGCCATCTAAAGTAAAGGTAAAGTTTTAGTAAAAAAGTTACATGAGTAACGTTTTTTACTAAAACGGGTTGCGCCATCTATGGTAAAAATATTTCACTCGCCGAAGTACATACATCTGAGTAACTTTTTTTTACTCTCCAAGATAGATGGGTAAAGGTAAAAATGTTGGTAAAAAAAATGGCCGTCCTCTCACAGCTGATTTGAAAATGTGACATTTATCCATATAGGTACTTGTCATTTGAATTTTGTCGCTGTCATTTTCGTATTGAAATTTGTAAATATTAAAATGAATCTTTTAATTTCGCGTTATTTTAGCGATGGTTTGACGTTTGTTTGGTTTGTTTTATAGAATAAAGTGGTTTGTTTGAACTGGTTTTGAACCGCAAAAGTACGTATTGCCAGTGGTGAAAAACTGATATAAATCAAATTCCATAGACAAATGCGGTATTTGAGGTTTATTCCGCTTGGCACCCTATTAGCCTTATGATTGGTTTGACAGCGGTAAAAAAGCTGTTTGTGCAACCCGAAATCGAGTTTACTCTGAGCTGAGGGTAAAAAAAGTTACTCGGGTCAATGTTACTCGAACCAAATTTACTTCTGCTGGCGCAACCGAGCCTAAGAACATTTGATGAAAGTATAAAATTTGGTAGAACGATTATTTACTACCACGCAAAGAAACCATTCGTCCTCATTTTAACGGAACTTTCCGGATTTTCAATTTATCTTAAACTAGCTGTGCCCGCGCGGCTTCGCACGCGTAGATTTTTAGTGCACTGTTTAGATCGTCATAGAACTTTCGCGAACTAGAACATTCTCCTTCCAGAACATTCAAAAAATTTATCGCATGTACAGGAACCTTCTAGACACACCGACACATTCCGCCACTCAGTTTAGAACCTTATAGAACTTTCGGGAATTTTCTAGAACCTTCTCCTTCCAGAACTTTCTAGAGCAGGTTTTTCCGGAACTTTCTAGACTCACCGACACAGTCGGCGCGCCTATTTTGAAACAATCTGAAGCATTTGCGGCTTTCCCATAACAAAACAATGTGCTAGAAAGCACATTTTCGTCACCCACTCCCACCCACGCACAGCCACCCCCACCAAACTCGCATATTTTCGATGTGACACCGAGGGCTATCCACCACCGTAACCACCAGTGGGTGGTTGTGGAGAAAACTTGGCGGATAGGGAAACACGGGTTTCTTTATATATATATATATATATTAATTTAATTAAATACAACGCGTGATAAAACAAATGACCTCACCTTACAAGCTTATAAATTCTTATGTATTATTCAAATATATTTTTATTTTTCATTTATTGGTTTTCTTACAGCCATTTAATTAATAAATCTTGAAAAAAAAAACAATTATTGATGTACAGAGCCTTGATATATATATTATGAAGCCATTGTCATCTCTTCTCTGACACTGGCATCTCATACCAGAGGTTCGGGTTCGATTCCCGGTGAGGTCACGTTATATCTACATATGTGACTTTCTCAAGCCTAGGTGTTTTAGTGAAGTGTTTAGCTAATTGGGCCTCATGGCCCGTGGCAGGGTTAAAAATAAATATTTAAAAACAGCAATACTTAGGGCCGACTGTATCAACATGGAGTATACTTCGTTCATCTTAAAATCTCGTTTAAGCTATAAATTATGTAGAATGCCACAATTTTTGTAGGTACTAACACAACAAAAAAATATATTACACACAATGATATTTATAATAAACTGTACGTCAATGGTTACACAGAGATAAACTTTAAAAAACCCGCGTACTTACTTTTTTACACAATTTTTGATTTTCCCGATGTTGATCCCTATACAGGCGTCTTATAGCTAGTAGCAAAAACTTTACAGGTGGATTTCCGTCTTGATAATGAGTCGAAAATGTTCAAACAAACGTGAACTAATATCAATAGTTATGGAGTTATGCAATATCAAAAAATACATTTTTTTTCGTAAAAAGTAGAACTATCATTATATTTACTTGTAGCGATTATGAAAAATTCATTCGCTTCAATCGTCAAATCAATCTAACCAAAAGTGTTCCTCTCTTCTTCTACTTGGAAATTCCGGGTCTTGTAATCTATTTACAGGTTTATTGTGAACTCGATATGTTTAATATACAACAATATTGGATGCCAAGGTGCATCTTTCTTCTGAAAGGTCGAGATCTGAAATGCCCGCTGCCCGCCCCGTACTCGTCGCGGACGCATTCATGCATCTTCCGTCCCTTTCGCGCACACGCAGATATTCGTCACATCAAGATTACATTGCACCTAAGAAATTTGCACTCAAACCAGCATCCAGGAGAGAAATTTTAATAAAAGCTAGCCATAACCCGTAAAAATGACGTACATTTATTAACTATATTTTCGGCCGCCAGTTAAGACTAAGAACAACGCTATCCAGAGTAGAGTATTGACATTCCATTAGATAGAAAATCATACTTTTTTGCGTCCTGTACCTCATTATATTTGAGCCATCTCAGAGTTAGTGTACGTTAGTGACGGACATTGTTACAAAGCGAATTATATATTTTGATTAATGATTAATAGGTACCAATGGGTTGTTTCAGTTTCCAAATTTTTCCTCGTTTAGCTACATCAAAAAATTTCTTTTTCTTCCCAAAAATAAAATCTGACGGGTTTGGTGGAAGTTCAAAAGGTCGTTTTAGCTACAACTTCCCAAAAAATACAAATCAGCCAAAAAAATTCACAAAATTGAAGTGTGTGCAGTTTGAAGTATGACATAATTTGAAGTGTGTACTTTAAAGTATAAAATTTGAAGTGTGCGGTTTGATGTATGAAATTTGAAGTGTGTAGTTTGTAGTGTGCAGTACACTTACAAACGTGTGAAGTGTGCGCTTCACTATAATGAAGTGTACTACCTCGTAGTACAGAGCGGCCCCATCACACTCTCTTCTACAGGTAGCGCAGTAAAGCGGAAGGATCAGATATGCACCTAGATTCGGATTTCAGAGCAAATGCATTCCGCGGGTTCCACTAATTCAAGGCAGAACAGCTCCAGGGCAACCCTCACCGTTCGCCATTACTTGATTTAATAGACGAGTCATGTTCGAAGCATTGAATCGCGTATTTATTGTGAGACATAATTGCGTTTGATAAGGCTGTCGGAACAGTAGGGCCTTTGATAGCCGGCGGACAAACGGATCGGTGATTCGAGATAGGAATTTATCTCAGATAACGCAAATGGAAAAGCATTAGAATGTTCCTGAAATATTATAATTTTACGTTCGTAATATAATATGTACGTAGAATGTAATCGTATTTATTTTAAAATGATTTAAAAAATTAAACTTTTTAAACACATGTTACTGAGGTGAGGTGGTAATTGCTTTGAATGTGTTTATGAATGTGTTAAAATCTATTTATTTACGCGTAAAACAAAAATAACATTCTATTTTACATAATTAATAAAATTATTATTTCTTCTATAACCGCAAAAGGACTGTGGTAACATTATTTATCCAAATATGGAAATAAAAACACTTGTTCCACCTTTTTAATTTTCTGATTTCTAATTTTCGCCTTATGTGCCTTAAGCCATGTATTCACTAGGGAACAAATTGTCCCTCAACAGCACGCGCGGCATAGAGTCTACGTGACGTTGCAACGTTGTACACTGTTCCGCGACCTCGCGCACAACATAGCGCGGCATTTCTACGTGCCGTGGCAACGTTGCCATGCGCACGGTACCCGAGCGTACTCACTGCAACATTCCGCGGAGCGTCAGTACCACGTGGTATGTTTACAAGTGAATACGCATGCGCTGTATCTGTCAAGATGACAATGCGGGGAAACGAAATCGTTCTCGAACTCATCGAGCTGTATCGATCGAAGATCGCATAGAATGTCCGTCCATCTTTCTCTTTGCAGTTAATAATTTCGCATTCTCCTCTTTTTTCTCCTCTTACTTTTCGATAGACTCATTAACATAAACAGATACGCGGCTATCATCATAACCTCATAGGGCGATATATTTCCGTGACGTCTGGAAAACAATAATTATTTGCAAAAAGGACCTTGTTTTTAATAATATTCAATTTACTACAGTAAAACCTCGTTAATTTGAAATTGCGACCCAAAAAAACATTTCGAATTGCGCGGAATGTGTTTCGTTTTCGTCAAATGTGATACCGCAGCTGTCATCCATAACCTCATCGGATGACATTTCCGCGACAAGAGATGCGAGTCCCGGTGTGTGCACGTCAATTGACCGCGTCATTGTCCCCGAAACATGAGCGTAGATGTTGATGCGACATGTCGAGCGGAATATTTCGCGATTTGAATACATGGCTTTACCCTCAAAATCAAAAAGATTTCACCCCACTACTTCATCCCATATATAAAATATAAAATAATTATATGTAGATACCTAAGCAACACAAGAGCATTGCTTTTAAATGGTGAGGTACTATGTATAACACAATTATGTAATAAATGTTTTTGTAAAATAAAATAAATAAATAAAAATATAACGTTTGCATTTTTTCCATATTTCTGACATACTTTTAATATTTCTGATTCTGAAATATTCATTCGCTTCAGTACAACTCAAATAAAATGATTAAAACCTTTTAAAAAAATATTTTTAATTTCGCAAGGTTTCAATCATTTATTCGACTTGTAATTAAAGCGAATGAATTTTTCATATTCGATACAAGTTACTTACTTACTTACTTACTTACCATCACGCCGTTTCCCCGTGGGGGTAGGCAGAGAGGATAGAGCGCCATACTCTTCTGTCCTGACATACAACTTTCGCTTCGTCTACATTCATACGTCTTCGAATGCAAGCTCGACGGTTGTTCAGGCTTTTAACAGGATCATCTTCCAGTATCTGGTTAATCTGGTCACGCCATGTCTTCCGTGGTCGCCCTCTCTTTCTGGCGCCGTCAACACTGTCGGTGTCGATACAATATACTGTAATTAAAGTTCAAATTTTTGCAAAATCTAAGTCAGAAACATTGGTGAACATTGCATTTGGTAGAGTGATCACTTAAACCAGCGCAAAAGGGTTGTAAGCCCTGGGCCGTCGTACAAAAGACTTCCATACACGTTTCTCATATAAATAGCTTCGTCTCTGTCAGTCTTCCGTAATTTATCTACAATGCATACACGCGGACGAGGCTAGAGTTTTGTGTCAGCTTCTCTGCCTAACCCCGTGGTGAAACGGCGTGTTGATAAATTATTAAGTTAGCAGATCGCGGCGCAGTGGATATGACACTGGCTTCCCACACCGAGGGTTCCGGGTTCGATTCCCGGTGAGGTCACAATTTTAATCTACGTGATATACTCGAGCCTGGGTGTTTTGCGATGTGTTTCGTTTCTGTAATTGGGCCTCATGGCCTGTTGAAGCGTAACAGAAATGTAATAATAAATAACAAAGTTGTGATCCAATCTGTAGCATTATTTTTACAAGTTTTCCGTCAGAATAACTCGGAAATCGAGGGTTTGTTTACAAAATAATTCTTGTAGATAATATTTTCTCCGTCTCGATAGAAATTCTTATTGGAAATATATTTTTAGCGTTTCTTCCCACTGTGTGTCTGCGCGCTCACATAGCGGCATTTACGGCAGGGCTGCCCGAAACCAAAAAGGGTCATTAGACATCCCTTTGTGGCTTATTAATGATTTTGATTTAATAATAATGTTGTTTTTTGTTTTGAGTGGCATCGCTATCAAACAAGTGAAAGAATTCACATATTTGGGTAGTAAAATTTATTTATTTTTTATATAACATTTACATAACAAAAATAAATTCAATCCGTTAACATTAAAAATAAGATAGAAATATATAAACAAAAGAACAAATATTAACAAAAAATCAATATTATTATTTGTTTTAATCTACTTATATTCATTCATTAAACCTACATGCTTCGGAAAAACCTTTCAATGTCAAAATATCGAAATGAATGATGTCTTTTGTTTTTTGATTTTCTAAATTATTTAAAAAAATATTTTTAAATATTATAATGACATGAACGCGCATAGCCGCGAGGCGCTCCGCGAGCCGTGCGCGTCTTGCCGCGTCGGTCGCGAGATCCGCGCCGTCATCTGGCGGGGGCGCGGTGTCCTATCCCAGGCCACGCGCTCTGTCCCGCCGATCGTCGGGAGACATCTGGTCTTCCTCCTGGAACTCCTCGTGGGGGACCGGCCGCCATCCGAGGCAAGGCGGCCATCCTCGTCGTCGCGTCTTCTTCTCTGCGGGTGGCGTCCCGGGGCTGATACTCGCCTCACCGGGAGGGAGGTCGGGGCGAATTGATCCGGGCTTGCCGCACCGACCTCTCTTCTAGCTGCCCAGGGAGCCTCTCCCCGCGCACCCCTTCTCCATACTCACAACCCGCGCGGGGGTTGGATACGTCCGAAATATTCGCGCGTAAATATTTTCGGCGCGAAAACCATTATACCCGGCAATGTTCGTAAATTACTGCTTGCGTTATCATACCTATTACTAGTTACGAAATAATATTTACTAACAAATCTTATTCTAAAATAATAATCTTATTCTAGGGCAACAATATAATTTTTAACGCCGCAAAACAGTACTGCATTGTTCGCTCGCATCTGTTTTGCTGGCCCAAAAAAAAAAGGTCAACTTAAGGACGGAATTCCTAGAATAAAGCGATCTCGGAGCGGCACAAATTAACGCGGTTATATCACCAATATTATAATATATAAAAATACTTTTAAATATTACAATATTATAATATATAAATATTATAATATTACACAAAATTATTGGAAAAATTCTTAGAGTTGGACTTGCTGTTAACTTTAATTGATTATCAATAATATTTTGTTTACTTTTACATGCTTTACTAATTTCTAATGATTCTAAAATATTCAATTTCAGACCAAAATTATTAATGTGTAAAATAGAAAGTCCTAAATTTTTTATCAAAGTCGTGATCTTTTTCTAATAAATGATGAAAATTCAAAAAAACCATGATTATTCAGACATCTTAAATGCTCTTTAACTCTTACATTAAAATTTCGGCCGGTTTTTCCAATATAAAACGTTGTACAATCTTTGCACGAAAGTTTATAAACACTTGAATTGTTAATATGTTATCTCAATCATTATCAATCAGCTATCAAACAAGTGAAGAAATTCACATATTTGGGTAGCAAAATTTCCCAATATGGCCGCTCCCAATATAGACATACATCATAAGCAGAATATAACAATATATATAGGCAAGAGTCGCCATCAACAAAAAGTTCAACATCTTTGACCCTCCCAACATAGATTTAAAGGTTCGGAAAAACTTGATTAAAACTCTTGTCTGGAGTGTGCTGATGTATGGCAGCGAAACATGGACCATCGGCCAGAGCATGACCGGGCCTTTGAGATGTGGTGCTATAGGCGCATGGCGAGGATCCATTAGTCAGAACATATCCGAAACGACGAGGTGTTGAGCAGGGTGGGCGAAAAGGGGCGGCTCCTTAACAGAATCGCCCAACAGCGAGCAATTTGGATAGCCCATGATAGAAGGCGTCCGGGCCTGCTTTTTACCATCGTCGAGAGAAATGTTGAAGGCAACAGTCGTAGAGGCCGCCCGAGATTAAGCTACGTAGACCAGATTATCGGAGATGTGCGCTGCAGCTCCTACCAAGAGATCAAGAGGCTGGCAGGTGACAGAGAGGAGTGGAGAAAGCGAGTGCTTGTTGCAGACCAATCAGAATAGTTTATAGTTTCCCAACGCAACATGGAGCAGAGTATGCTAAACAAAAGACTTTGTGACATAAAAGTTAGCGATGTTTTACAAAAAATAAAATAAAACGCCAATGGAACTGCATATTATGAGAACAGACAGAGGAAAATGAACGAAAGGTGTAATGGAATGGTATCCTAGAAATGGAAAAAGACAAAAAGGACGTCAAATCGAGAGATGGGAAGATGACCTACCAAAAGGATGGAGAAGTATAGCTCGCGACAGAGATGAGTGGAAAAACTCGGGGAGTCCTATGTCAGAGAAATACAACCTGACCAACAAACAGGTTTCTGAAATGGCATTACTTTGCCATTATATTATTAAACGAGTAGGTATATGAAGAATATTGCTTTAAAAATTCAATCAAAAGAACATTGACATATAAAAATATATCATAAATACCTCATAAATGACATCTGTATTTGATTATGGGAATAAAAAAGCTTTAAAAAAGTTAAACGATAATTAAAACATACATGTGAAACGGGTTGTAAAAATTAAATATATACAAGGTTATTTGGAAAACATTAATAACCTCGCAGAAAATAAATTTATAAATCGAATTAAATTTTCGTAATCGATATAAGTTACTGTAATGATATTTCAACGTTTTACAAGAAATAAAACAGAAATATTGAAAAAAATGCAAACTTTGATGTCGCATATCTCCATTATTGATATTGAAGGTCATAATACCTTGAACATTTTCAACTCATAATCAAGGCAACTTCCAAAAATTCGATAGATGTGGTATTCTATCAAAAGATGGTGAACGTCACACTATGTAAAGTTTTCACTTAAGCCATCCAAAGGCTTCTAAACCTACTTTCCCATAAAAAATATAATTTCGTCTGTATGAGTCATCTATTATAAGTTTTAATTAATTCACAAAGTCACTGGACTGAAATATGATTTAATTCACACTATTTCTCAATTTTGTTACTTTTTTATCGCTTGCTAGAATATTATAGTCAATTATCGCACGTAAGTAGAGATTTCACTTAATATTTCGCTCACTCATCCACGACTGGTCACACTGTGGCTTACCGCTCCGCTGCCAACGTCGCACCGGTAGAAACATAAAACAATCATGAAGCGTCGCGACTCTGGTTCCGCCTTTTTATACGAAACACGTTGGTTTTTCGAATCTTCGAGATTATCATCAGAGAGGATCATCGTTGTCTCCGTGGTATTTGGTCAACCGTTTCAAATGAACGACTTTCATTTTGGTCTTCGCTCTATCCTATCTTCATTTTCTTCTTCAGCCTTCATCTCTCCACTGCTGGATACAGGCCTCTTCCATACCCTTCCATCCTTCCTTGTTATTTGCTAATTGTCTCCATTTCTTTCCCCCCACAGCGGTTATATCGTCGACCCATCTTTTTTGAGGTCTTCCGACGCCTTTTTTATTCTCCCAAGGTCTCCATTCCAGAACTCTAGGAGTCCATCTTGTAGCATCCTGCCTTGCAACAATATGCCCCGCCCCTTCGCCATTTTAGCTTTGCAACACGATCCATGATATCCACTACTTTATTTCTGCGCCTAATTTCATCATTTCTTAGGCTTACTCCAAGCATGGATCTCTCCATGGATCGTTGCGTGCATTTAGCTTTTCTACACTTTTCTTTGTGAGGGCCATAGTCTCCACTCCACACGTCATCACTGGCAGTATGCACGATTCAAAGGCTTTTCTTTTTAGGCTAATTGGGACCTCTTTGTTCTCGAAAGTATGTTTGAGTTCGCCAAAAGCAGCCCAGCTCATTGACCACTTCTATGGTCTTTTGAGGGCCTCCCCGCGGACAGCGCGCAATTCCTTCTGTGTACCATTTTGCTACACTATTTTGACGTCTATTTTGACGGGTGGTTTCTTGACTTGGTGACAGCCCTGCCTCGTTCCGCCTGGTGAAACGCATAAAAATATTTTATGTTATTTTTTCATGGCGTCTCCAAATTTATTTATGTAGAATCGATGTTTTTCTCTGCGAGGGTCGGTTGCCATGGGGCAAGGGCTCTCTGGGACTCCAGCACGTGGCTCCCTTCATTCAGCTCGAGGAGTCAGACATTCCAAACCCGAAAAGGTCAAAAAATATATATTTTATACATATTTCTCAATTTATTTGTGTTGATACTGTGCATAGCACCATTGAAATTTATTTTATTTTACATATTTACTGGGTGTACCAGAGCTAGCAGCGTTCTATCTAAACATCGGGACGATGGTCAAGTGTCTACGGTTCGACGCGACGCTGCTCGACGGCTCAACCGTTGGCTATTTTTATTACGTTAATTTTTAAAATTTAAAGAAGTTCCAAGGAATATAGTTTCGGGGAAAGTAAAACCGCTACTTGTGCTTATATGTAAAAAGAAATATTTTATTATTTATTTGTTTACGCACATTATAGGCTTTTACATATTGTTTTATATACTTCTTTCTATATATAATAAAGAAAGAAGTAGGTATACACAACAATATCAGGTGTAAGCAGTAAAATATAAATATAAACTACTTATATAAGCAGTGAAAGTATTGGGTATAAGCATTAAAATATGAGTATAAAAATTAAAAATATAAATAAGTACAAAGCAGTAATGTGTGTATAAAAAAATATTTTAGGTACATATCATTACATGTGTACAGGGTTATATGGAAAACATTAATAACCTCGCAGGACTATATTCCTGCCTTGATTATGAGTCGAAAGCTATCAAGACCTAATATCAATAGTTATGGAGATATGCGACATCAATGTTTGAATTTTTTCAATATATCTGACTTATTTTTTGGAAAACGTTGGACTATCACTACACTAACTCAAATCGATTACGAAAAATTCATTCGTTTCAATACAAGTTAAATAAAATGATAAAAACCTTTACATTTATTTATTATCTATAAATTTATAAATAAATACATAATTTAAAAATACTTTACATTTGAGATGTTATCTAGAAATTTATTGAAGAATAAATCTTTCAAAGTCAGGCTTTCACTTTGTGGTGACATTATTAATAAATAAATATATCTGTATTATTTGTCAACTTTAGTTTAAGGCTCAATCTGAGAAAAGGAACATTGTTCCCGAAACATGTAAAAAAACAATAAAAAGTGGTGTAAACAAAATTATAATAGATTTATTTTTTTATCTGTGAAGTTGAAAATAGATCAACTAGTTGACGAATTCAACTAGTCATCGTCTCGTCGATGGACGGACGTGGACGACCCATCCCTAGTACTCATGTATATTATATTTCTGCATTGGCCCTGCTATTAATAAAAACGCTAGTTAGGACCTTCTTGTAACTGTGCAAGGTAGCATTCCAAATATCTATTTCGTCGTATTTATTGCCTAGATGTTGTGTTCTAGATATTGGGGAGTTCCTCTGTGCTATGGTTGCAGTATCGCTACAGTAAGGGCCGGTCTTATAAACGTCCGTTAGTTAAATATCAGACCAAATAAACCGAAATTTGATACAAACGTCATTATTTTCGTCTTATAACAATCCGTTAGTCAAATTTTAGTAAAATTATACCGACGGCCGATACCGACAGTCGTACCACCAGTTTACCGTCCGTTAGTTGAAATTGACAGCAGTATGACATATTGACGTATTATTTTTTAAGGTTTGGTCCGTTGTCAATTTGCATTTTATGCTGTTTGTTTAACATGTACACATATACTGTACTGACTGTTGCTACATTTTCAAGGAAAACGTTTTCAGATAGTGATGTCCAGCTATTATTATATTCAAGTTCGTCGGATGAAGAACAAACTCGACGACAAAGAATGTTCAATATACGAGTGGATAATTTTAATATTTTAGATGACGCAGATTTTATCAACCATTTTCATTTGTCGAAAAGGTCTGCTTGACAGCTTTTAGAAGATGTTGGGCAAAATGTAAAAAGGCGCACTTAGGATTCTGACATTATCATCAACCACAAAATTGCATGTTGCCTTGAGATTCTATGCTCTTGGATCAATATTATTAGCTGCTGCAGACTTTGTTGGGGTTGCAAAGGACTGCCAGTGTGTGTAGTATTGTGGGAAGTATCCCAAAAATCCGGTGCAAGCGAGAAATTTTAGGCTATGTTTATAGAAGTTGTTTCGTTTCCATAGAAAAGAGATATAATTCGCCTCTGACAGCTCTAAAATCATAGACAAGAGCAGTACGATATTGCGATACTTACGGACGGTAAAAAAAGTTTTATAAGACGAGTGTCGGTAACATTTATAAACGAACGGCCATCCGTTAGTAAATTGTCGATTTACTAACGGAAATTTGGTCTTTCGTTTATAAGACCGGCCCTAAGGCGGTTGTACTGTTCGGGTATTCATTGCAGGTACACGAATGTTCATTCATTTTAATAGATCAGGGCTGTCAAAACAATTACCAAGAATTTTTTAAAGACGTATAAAATCTGTAATGGTTCTTCTTTCACTCAACTTCAATAAACTCATAAAACTTTACAGGGAATCGTAATTTATTGTTCTTTTGGAATATATAATTTGGAATATACAATTGTTCTTTTGGAATATATAATTTATAATTGAGTTTCTAAAAAATTGTTTTGTACCCTTTCTATTGTATGAGAGTGTACATTATAGTGTTCATCTAACTTCTCACTAGTGATGTGTACAGAAGTTTTAACGTGTCCTGGTTCCTGAATTCTGTTGCCAATCTCAGTACAAGTCCTATGATAATCAAACCTTTCATAGAAATGTTAATCGATGTGAGGAATAAAATTAAGTTCAGAATCAAAATTTACTCAAAAATATCAATTATAAACTGAACATACCTTCAAGTAATATTGATTACAATATTCTTAGATCTTTTAGCTGTCTTAATAAACTAGAGACTAGAATAATAGCGATGGAATTTCTCTTTTTACACAAACTAATAAATTGTGAAAGTTATGCAGGTTTTGCCGTGGAAACTGCAGCTACTAACTATACTATACTTTAATTCCCCACTGCAAAGGCTTCCTAGACTAGCAAACAGATATGAGCAACTTGACGTCTTTGCCAATAACTGTATAATATTCAAACATATAAAAAAAAGATTACTAGCATTTGTCGAATTGTACTTAAATAATTGATTTGTATTTGAATGTATGTTTTTTATTATATCATGACTTTCAAAGCTTGTGTTTGTGTTATGTTTTTCTTGTGCTTCTGCTTTTTATATACTTGCTTTTTACTTTATATTATATTTATCAGTCGTATCTGTATTTTAAGTATTTTCTTTCCACTTTATGTCATTATTATGTTAACATGTTTTTTTTTTAAACTATATATTCTGTTAATGTACACTCTACCTATTTGTTGTAAATACCCTATAGGACATAAAAAAATAAATAAATTTAAAAAATTAAAAAATATTTGATTTCAGAAACGGATACTAGATTTTATTAATTGGAAATTGTTGATTGAATAATAAAAAATAAGTGAAATAAAAATACTAGGGTTAAAAGAAACACCGATTAAACTTTCTAAGGTACCAATTAATTTCTTCGGCAGAGGAATTTGACGCGTAACAAACCCGAACTTTATTTTTTCTTGGCTCGCGTCCGCTCGAGTTGTCAAATCATTGGAATACTTCTAAACTTTTACATATCCAACTTTTCATTTCTCGACCGATGTATAATATATTAATTATTACTTAAAAGTTTGGTCGGGTTTCGACACGCAAGTCACTTCGAGAATGTTTTCCATTACATATATATATATATATATATATATATTAGTAGAGTAGCTTGTTGGTCTTGTGGTTAGGACACTGGCCTCGTGATCCAAAGGTTGCGGGTTCGAACCACACTCCAGACTAGCAAGTTAGTCCTATTTTCATA
>JADDOH010024243.1:0-37025 GCA_016648135.1 Agrypnia vestita
TTGAGGATGTCGCGAGTCTTATTTCATTATTGCAAAAGAAGTCGATTATTATTTCGGATGTACACGTGCAAGTTAGCTCCATTTAAATAATAAATGTGAATATAATTTTGTGGCTCGGACTAAAACAAAAGCCTTTTAATCCTGTAGGTCGTATGAGACGTGCGGCCCTTTTTATGACTAAATTATACTTTTATCCAGTAGCTAAAATTTTAACAGCTCAAGTCTATTTTTAGACCTCATGTTTTAGCGGATGTATAAATACAAGTAGGTACATTCGCAGAGTGATCATCGTTGCCGAGTGGTTTGCTTGTTTTACAAAAAATAAGTCAGAATTGAAAAAAAAATTCAAACTTTGATGTCACATATCTCCATAACTATTGATATTAGGTCATAATAGCTTGAATATTTTCGACTCATAATCAAGGCAGGAATATAGTCCTGCGAGGTTATTAATGTTTTACAAAATAATTGATAAAATCAACATGTTTCAAAGCCTATGGCCCCTTCGTCAGGATGGAATATACCTACCCATAAAAATAAAAAATAATAAAATTGATTGAATCTGTAATCCACATATATGGTTTCGGGACCAGTAAATATTAGAAAACTAAAAAAACTTGTTGAGTCTCTGCCAAAACGTGTTGAAGAAGTTATAAAATCCAAAGGAGGATATATTTCCTATTAAAACAATTTAAATTGTATTCTTTTCTCTGCTTTCTTCAACTACCTATAACTAATAAATGTGTTTTTTTTCAAATTATCGCTTGTGTTCACATTAATTCGCACAGTACTGTATGTTCAATATTATCTTCGACGGATTACAAAGTAGATAGCTACTGAAAAATAGTAGGCTTTTTTATTTTAATTTCGATTAGTTATTCGTCATATCACACAAATTTGAATGCGCGAGTTTGATTTTAGGTAATTTTTGTGCCTCATCTGCATTTTTTTCAATATTGTTTTTTTTTCAATAAGTTATCTTCAGGGTCTCCATTCTTATAAACTGGGATTACTAATGTTTGTTTATATATTGTAGGGAATATACCACACTGAAGGCTTGTTTTATTATGTGTGCAATTGGGATGTTTATAATAGAGCTTGATTGTTTTAGTAAATCAGTTGTTACGTTGTCGT
The DNA here is from genome assembly GCA_016648135.1 of Agrypnia vestita. Taxonomy (NCBI): domain Eukaryota; kingdom Metazoa; phylum Arthropoda; class Insecta; order Trichoptera; family Phryganeidae; genus Agrypnia; species Agrypnia vestita. The sequence goes on from JADDOH010024243.1 coordinate 1,135, forward strand.
ATCCTGGCGATGATACTCCTTTTAAATTCATAATAATTTTTTTTATTTCATCTGGGTTGGTTAATTGGAATGTTGTGAGTTTATCACATTCCGATATCTGTAGATTATTTATTGGAAGAGAAAAATTGTTGTCGGGTATTTTTTTCGTCAAGTTTAGTCCCACATTAATGAAAAAATTATTGAAGATATTTGCGCATTTTTCTGGGTGTTCTTGAACATTTATAATATTATTGTCAAATTTTATAGCTTTTATTTTATTTTTATTAACATTTTTTTTCGGTTATTTCGTTAATTGTTGACCAAAGTTTTTTGGTGTCGAAATTAGAAACTTCCACCTTTTTTATGAAATATTCCTCTTTGGTTTTTTTTTTATTAGTGATGTCAATTTATTTCTGTATTTTTTATAATATCTCCTTAAGCCTTCATCATTGGGGTATTTTATTGTTGATTTAAAAATATCATATTTATTACGTATTGAAACTACTAAGCCGTGAGTAATCAATGGTTTTATTTTACGGAACTTAGATTTGTGGTTATATATTTTTAGAATTTTGGATGAATTTATATATTTTTGAATAATTTTTTGAAAGTTTATAGAACATATTTCTGGATCTTCTAAGTTTAGTACTGATAACCAATTTTCTGTTGCTAATTTGTCACAAAATAATTTTAAATTAAAAGTAGTTTTTTTTGTATACCTTTTTTATCAGCTATGTGCGGGTGAGTATTTTGTTTATAATGCGTAAATATGCAGGAGTAATAGTCAGTTATACAAGTTTGCCATACGATGGTCATAATGTTGTCGAGTTCATTTGAGTTTGTTAGCATAATATGATCTATTGCAGAAGGTTTTTGGTGCGGTACAATTCTAGTATAATTATTTATGCACGATTTATAGTTCAACTCTGCAAGCATATTGAGATACTCATTTTTAGTTTTATCATGGCAGTCATCTGCAATATTTATGTTTATATCGCCCGTTAAAAAAGTAAAATTGTTTTAATAATTGGTATAATTCTTCAATAAAAAAAATTGTGTCAGAATTTGGAGATCTGTAAATGCCGATTATGCGATAAAGGATTTTATTTTTATTTTTTCGAATATATTCATACGTGAACAACTTCCTAATGTAGGTGTGAGGAAATCAGATTACCACATAAAATTAATTCTGCATGATATTTGACCTCCATACACAGAGTGTAACAGAACTAGGTAATCCACAATACTTTACAGGTGGATTCCTGCTATGATTATGAGTGAAAAATGTTCAAGCAACTATGACCTAATATCAATAGTTATGGAGATATGCGACATTAAAGTTTGCATTTTTTTTCAATATTTCTGGCTTATTTTTTTTACAAAACGTTGAAGTATCATTACAGTAACTTATATCGATTACATAAAAAACATTCGTTTCAATAAAAGTTTAATAAAATAACAAAAACCCTGCAAAATATTGGAATGTTTCCCCATTAGATTGGAAGATTTTTATTATACTATTTGACTTGTATTAAAGGTAATGAATTTTTCATATTAGATATAAGTTACTGTAATGATATTCCAACGTTTTGCAAAAATATTTTTTTTGACTCATAATCATAGCAGGAATCTACCTGTAAAATATTGTGGACCAGTTCTGTTACATTCTATATACCTACATTATCAAATGTGCGTGATTATAACCCTAATATATATCTAGTCTAGATATATTATATTATCAATGATTATGTTTACTTGCAAATGTAAAATCTACCTCATTAAACGTGCGATATCTGATCTGTATATTTGTTTTGTTTACCTACATGATACCTGAAAAAACAATAAAAATTTCCAAGTATTTATTACAGTAGGTAGATAAAAAATCCCGATATATTATGTCCACTGTACTCTTTTGTCTTCCTGTCCTTTATGTACCTAGTAAATAATTAGGCACAGCTCATATGTGAGGTTGTCTGTTTGATAATTGATACGTAAGAGGAGAATGCAGTATTTTATTAGAGATTGAAAGGAAGGTACATTTTGCTGAAGTTAAATGTGTGTAAAAAATAACGAGGAAATCTGCCGATTTCAATATTTGTATTTTGGAAATTTGCAGTAGTACCATACTTTATCTAAATATTAGAATAATAGTTTTTGTGTAAATGTGTAAATTTATATCAAAGTGAAAAAATAGTAGTAGAAAAAATAGAACATGCGTGACATATGTGACGATAAGTTTCGTCACAGGTAAAATATTCAAAATTGAAATAAATAAAATATATCTTCAAGTTTGTGTTTACTGGGGTATTATGCCGTGTTGTTACGACCTTTCGGGCCGACGTTTCGGATCCCATTGCAGGGTCCTCCTTTTAAATTCATAATAATTTTTTTTATTTCATCTGGGTTGGTTAATTGGAATGTTGTGAGTTTATCACATTCCGATATCTGTAGATTATTTATTGGAAGAGAAAAATTGTTGTTGGGTATTTTTTTCGCCAAGTTTAGTCCCACATTAATGAAAAAATTATTGAAGATATTTGCAAGATATTTGTTATTATTACGTCTTTAAAATATCATTTGAAGATATTTTAAAGACGTAACAGAAGAAATGAGCTCAGAAAAAAATATCACGATTTCTGAAATAATATTATTATCAAATGCACTAAATGATACGTGCAAGTATTTCGCCCGCTACACGTACTAGTGACCCGGTAGCGGCATCCCCAGAGAGCATAAAATAATAAATCTTCCTTCGGCATCCCGCACAAAAAGTGTAATTGGTAAAAGCGGCAACGTCGCGCGTCGCACTGTTTACGAGGAGTTGCGATAGTTAGGAAAATGTAAATAAAATTATGTATATCATGGGACGCCCGATAATTGATAATGTGGATTGGAGTCCAAATTGATTACACTACGCTTGTTAATATACGAATATTTGTATATCAATAAAATGTAAAAATTTCAGAAAAATAAGTTGTAAAGGACTTATAGTATTGCCTTAGTGACTAATATTCGATGTAAAAATAAGTGAAATTTTAGTGGAACTGGTGGACGTCACAATAATGCAAAATAAAAGGACGCACAATAGGTAGCGTGATGTATATATATATATATATATATAGACTATATATATATATATATATATATAAAGCAGTGATAATGCAGTTGCTCATTTAATGGGTTGAATCTAGGAAATGACTTGCATTGCTCAAGCATATGTGGCAAATCATGTATGATACAGTGAAAGATGAGTAAATTAAAAGCAGCAGCAAAACTCCTAAAAGCACTATTAATATTATTTTTAAAAGGTTACTAAGTTTGGTAGGGTTTGGGTATTTGGAACACACGAATGAGGAAAGGATGGTAAACAAAATGTATGAGGCGAGTGTTGAACAGCAACACAGGACATTTGCGAAAGACCTATAAGAAAAGGTAAGCCCATTAGAAGTTTCAACAATCAATGAGCACGCATGAGAAGATGTGTGGATGGGGTAAGAAGTATGCCAGGATGAGAAAAGAGTGTGGCATTCTTTCTTTGTAATGCAATGGCAAGTAAGTTTGGTGTAAAAATTTGTCTTTTAACCTTTTTTGATTATAAGGATTAATTCTTATTATGACCTTTTTTGTCTTACATTCACACATAAGAAATTTTCAGGTATAGTTAAGCATACACAGACATTATCCAAGGCAGTTGTTAGTGATATTGTGAAAAGTGAAGATCAGTCTGATGTCTATGGTAAAATGGCAGCTATTTCTGGAGCGGGCATTGCATTGGGTCCCATGATTGGAGGACACATTTCTGAAGACAATCCTGTATCAGGATTTACGATAACATGCTCGGTTGCATGTTTGTTATTCATCTTGAATGCTGGTAAGATCATTTTTTGTCTGACAGTACATCCTTGCATTATTTTTAATGACAATTATGTCTATGCGAGAGATGTCTCTTTATTTAGTAAAACGAGTTTAACAAGATCTTTTACATTGATATATCTTATCAATGTATAATATACTTTTTATAAAAAAATTTTCATTATAATCTTTATCAACCTCAATAACTGATCACATAAATTTCTATGATGCAATGTGCAAATACAAAAAGCATGATCGACCGTATTCTGAAAATGCATTATTGCTACTTCTGTATCTTGACAGCTATTGCCTTGTACATTGTAATGCCACCAACTTTGACGTTTTTAAATTTGACAGATTTGAAATTAATGAGTTCAATCTATTAGAAAGCTCATTATTCATAATTGTGAATAACTGAACGTTTTTTTTTTCTAAAAAAATAGACATGTGAACACGGAATACGTGTCACATCATCAAATTAAGCTAAACGCTTGTGCTATGAAAATAGGACTAACTTGCTGGTCTGGAGTGAGACTCGAACCTGCGACCTTTGGATCACGAGATGAGAGTCCTAATTACAAGATCAACAAGCTACTCTTACGTTTTAGAACTTTCTGATTAATTGAATTCATTAATTTCAAACCTGTCAAACATAAAAACTTCAAAATTGGCGGCATTACAATATTATACACAACTGTCAGAAACAGAAATAGCAATATTGCTTAGTTCAGAATACGACCGATAGTATAACATTGTAATGCTGCCAATTTTGACATTTTAAGTTTGACAGGTTTGAAATGAATGAATTTAATCAATCAACATAAAAAAACGTTAAGTTATTCACAAATTGTTTACAACGTTTGTTTACATTTTTAAGCTTTTAATTTAAAAGTCGTCAATTTAAAACGTCAAAATTGGCGGCATTACAATGTTATATAATAACTGTCAAGATACAGAAATAGCAATATTGCAATTTTCAGAATACGGCCGAATATCTTTCTCTGTATTTCAAGGCCATTGAGCGAGCCAAAAATGTACTAAATTTGAAAATTTAAAAGTTTAAAAAGATCACATAGGTACATAGTTTTGAAAATAAAGTTTTTTATATATCGTCGGCTTTGGGTGTAAAACTGCTATCTGCACTTTTTAGGTAAAATACGTTTTTGATATCATTGGAAAGAGAAAAAAAAACTGCATAAAGTATGATAAACAGCTAAATCAATATCGAAATATAAAGTATGCTTTTTGAACGAAATGTAAACCTGCTATTTTAAGCGCACAAAATACTTAAAGCGAAAAGCTGCTATCTCCATGTTAGTGTGTCATTTTTGTACTGAGAAGTTGACGGCGGCGCGTATTTGTGAGCGCTCCGTGTATTTTATTATTTAATTAAGCAGCCCCGCATTATTAAAGGCAGGTACAAATGTAAGGATACAAAAAGAGTTATGAAACGCATTATATCACTGAAGAATGCCGACAAAAGATTTTTCATGATTTTTGGAAACTGACATGGGGGCAAAATAAACTTTTGTCGATAATATCGTAGCTTTGTATATAAATTAAAAGGAAAACTACATCATAAAGTAAATCGAGAAGGGCCCAGAGTCTATTTTACTATTTAAAAGTTGATGATACGTTTTAATCAGAGTATGTAGAACTTTTTTTTAAAATACTACAGGAATCGGCCAATGGACCGTTCTCAATTGGAAGAACTCTAAATCTGTAGAAAATATAACGAAATCTAGTCATTCAAAACCTTTTGAAGAAGAACGTAGAGGGCTTCATGGATTTTTCGATTCCTTACCTGTTATGAAATCTAACTACTGCCGGGGGACAACCAACAAAAAATATTTACTACCGGAATGGTTCTCTAAACAACGGCTTTATGATTTTTATCTTAAAAATTGGTGCGAATCTCATTACGTGCGACCACTCTCGATTACAATATTCCATGAAGTGTTTGGCATGAAAAATATCGGATTATTTCATCCCAAGAAAGATCAATGTGAAAAATGTGCAGCATATTCTCTGGGCAAAGTATCTGATGAGTACTACAGGAATCCTACGTAAAGAGGAAAGATGAAGCCAAAAAAGAAAAAGAGATTGATAAAAATTCAGAATCGAATGTATTTACGGTAGATTTGCAATCAGTACTCACTGCTCCCAAATCTAATGTTGGTAGTTTTTACTACAAAATACAGCTGAAAGTTCACAACCTAATATTTTACAATGTAATTAATAAAGACGTGTTTTGTTTCATTTGGAATGAAGTTGAAGGAGGAGTTAACGCTGAGGAGTTTGCCAGTATTTGGTTAGATTTTATAGAAAATAAAATTTTACCAACAGTCTCAGCTGTGAATCCAAATTAATTTTCTACAGTGACGGATGCTCATACCAAAATAGGAATAGCACAGTGGAAAATGTTCTTCTGAACATTTCAATGAATTTAAATATAGTAATAGAACAAAAGTTCCTTGAAGTAGGGTATACATACAGGGCAAATGGAAAAAGACGGTATGCATTCCAGTATTGAACGGTCATTAAAAAATAAAAATATTAATGTTCCTGCTGACTATGTAGCCATTTGCAAAGTAGCGATAAAAAACCACACCCATGTGTTTTTTATTTTAATCACAATTTTTTCAAAGCTTTCGGCAATATTCAGTTTTTTAACAGCATCCGTCCTGGTCGTGACAAAGAAGATGCAAAAGTTACGAATGTAAGATCACTGAAATATACTCCTGATGGTGAAATATATTTTCAATAAAATTTCAGTGATCCTTGGAGAAATGAACCACAAAGAAAATCGACAGTTGCAAAACCATTAGAATGGAGACAAGAAAAATCTACACGATTCCCGGAGAAAAATAACAGCGAGAAGATTTAATGACTTGCAACAACTTAAATCTACTTTATCGCTTGATTATCATCAGTATTATGAAAACTTACCACACGAGTAACGTAAATTAATGTAATTATTGAGATATTTGTTTGAATTTTATTGGTATGAAAACCTGCTATGTACATTTCATTGTTTACTATTTAAGTGAGAAAACCTGCTATAATATAAAAACTCTAATTACTAAAAGGCTACTGAATATTTCAATACATAAATGAGCTTGTAAAGACCAGGATCATACATTCTTTCAACGGTATTTTCATTTTTTCGATTGCAGTTATATTTAATTTTTTGAAGTGTTTTTATTGTCCCCTGTATAATTCACTCTGGTGCAGATAGCAGGTTTACACCCTAAGCCGACGATATGTTACAAAGTGTAAATTTTGATAATGTATATATCAACTCATAGTTGGTGCATACATACACGAGTTAATGTATACATTATCAAAATTTAACACTTCTGTAACATACATGGTCTGTTCAAAAAGTATCGCAATTTTTGTGTTTTTTCAAAAAATATTTATATATTCATGAATATCTATGTTGTCCCCTTCAAAGTAATCCTTACCAGATATTATACACTTGTGCCAACGTTTTTTCCAATCCTCAAAGCACTTCAAAAAATCTTTTTTTGTGATCTTGTTCAGCTCCTTCTTCGATGCCGTCTCTATCTCCTCAATCGTAGCGTAGCGTCGTCCTTTCATGGGCCTCTTCAGTTTCGTGAATAAGAAAAAGTCACAGGGGGCCAGATCTGGGGAATACGGTGGTTGCGGCATTATTAATGTGTTGTTTTTGGCCAAAAATTTGCGCACAAGCAACGATGTGTGAGCAGGGGCGTTATCATGGTGCAAAAGCCAATTTTTGTTCTTCTACAAATCCGGGCGTTTCCGGCAGATTGCTTCGCGCAAATTGCGCATAACTTGCAGGTAATATTCCTTATTGACCGTTCTACCCTGTGGCAAGAATTCATGATGCACCACGCCCCTGCAATCGAAGAAAACTGTAAACAAAACCTTCACATTCGACCAAATTTGGCGTGCTTTTTCGGTCTTGGCTCATGCGGCAGCTTCCATTGGGATAATTGAGCTATGGTTTCCACGTATAATCATAAACCCATGATTCGTCACCAGTTATGACCTTCTGGAGCAAATTTGGGTCATCGCGGACAGAGTCCAACAGCTCCTTAGCAATGTTAATGCGATGCTGTTTTTGGTCGAAATTGAGCAATTTTGGTACGAATTTCGCGGCGACCCATCTCATGCCCAAATCGGTAAAAATAAAATGGCACGAGCCAATCGATATGTTTAGGTCCTCAGCAACTTCTCTAACGGTGATTCGACGATTGGCCAATACTATTTTCTTCACTTCATCAATGTTTTCGTCTGATGTTGACGTGCTCGGGCGTCCGGCACGCTTTTCGTCGTTAACATCCTCTCAGCCCTCTGAGAACATTTTGTACCACCAATAAACATTGCTTCGGTCCAAGATAGCTTCACCATATGCCACGGTAACATTCGGAATGCGTCCGCGCACTTAATTTTATTTTTCACACAAAATTTGATACAGATCCATTTTTTATCCATTTTTTGGAATAGGCAAAAATCGAAGACGAGCCAAAACATGTGCAAGCAAAGCAGCTGTCAAAAATTAACTGAACTTGTCGGCATAAGTGAGAGACATGAGTACCAACATAACGCTACAAAAAATCGAATATGCGTAACCTGCGGAAATTCAAAATTCGCGATACTTTTTGAACAGACCTCGTATATACAAACTGATATGAATTACAAAATTAAAATAACAGAAATTGGTTTTTAAATAGGAACATCTTCTTTTGTTTGTACTAGATTAAAAATGTATCCATTAAAATTAGAATGCCATACACTAGTTGTACACTAGTCTTGCGCGTAGCAGTTCGCGACCTGGAGCGCTCGGTTTAGTTCGTAGCTCCTTTAGTGAACTAGGTCGCTCTTTTAGTTTGTCAGCTCCCATTACCGGTCTCGAACCAGAGAAAGGAGATTGTTCGCTAGTTTTGTTATTGCACCTCGCAAAGCGCACGGGTTCTTTTGTTTCTTAAAGTAGTCATTTTGCTATTATTTTTTACTTTGCATATATTATACTCGTATTTTGTTTTTTAAATGATTTTTTTTTATTTATTAGTTCAACGTAAAAATATTACTTATAAAATATTCTAAATGTGTTATTCTAAGAGCTAGTACACATTGGGCGCTCGACGTTGCGTTGAGCGCGCGTTGATAGCATACACACACCGCGCTCAGCACGGCGTTCGGAGAGCGTTAGTAGGGTGTGCATTTCTAGCTAGCTCAGTTCGCTTTTTTTTATAATCGGCACTTTCCATATACCAAATAGCTGGTGGCTTTTGGATTTCATCAATAAAGAAATCAGTATCAAAATGTTCGATCTCCATTTTCAATGTGTGTCTATTCTACTCGAAAGCGTGCGATCAAATGTACAACAACATGGCGGCTCATGTACCTCGAAGCACGCAGCTGACGCCCGCGCAACGCGCGTTCGAACGAAAATATGTGAATGCGCGTTTGACGCACGCTTGACCAGAAGCGCGCGCTTGCGTGTGTACACTTCAATAAGAACTCTCGGTTCTCAAAACGCTCGTTAGAAAAGCGCGCGTTTGAAAGCGCCCAATGTGTATTAGCTGTAAGTGTTTAAATAGGATCTTTAACTTGAATGTATATTGTGTTAATAATATAATCGGTGCAATAAATGTACATATTTTTTATTTTAGTGAATAAAAATACCTTTTATAAATACTCGAAATTTTTATTAAGTTTTAAAAATAAATCAACAAAAAGTACTTCTACTATAAAGTATAGGTTAAGTACCACGTGGCACAAACAAAATAAAAATAATCAACTAATATATTTTAATAAATTTTTTTAAATAACTGACGCCGTGATTAACTCGAGCGATGACGCCGTGCTCTTGCTCATTCTCGCTAATACAAGTCGATCTTATAATAAACTAAGGAACTAGACTAAAAATTAACTAAGAAGCGGGGGATCTGGGAACTAGTTCGTGTAGTTTGTCTGTGGGAGCGCTCTTACGACCTAGTTCATTGGCAAACTACACAACACAACTTACAGTACCATATGTCTTATGTATTATATTAAATCTAATATTTTAATGCTTAGTTGAATGACAACACAAATCATTTTATAAATTTATTGTAACTTTTGATTACAAGCTCCCAGTAAAAATATTCAAATTTTTTTGTACATCCTTACTTTTATTGTTCTAGGGGTGGTGTATTTCATCAGCACAAATGCGAAGAATAAAAAAAATCATAAAAGTTTTCATGGGAAACATACCCCCAACTATTTAGAAGTTATTGCAGATGGATGGTCAAAATCTATTCAAGAACTTAAAGAAGTGGAGTGGCACAAATACTGGGATATCTTTCTGTTGAAGGCTCTTGCTAGCTTCAGTATGGGTATTTTTTATTCTAACTACTCGCCTTTTTTGAAAAACATTTTTAATTTATCGCCAAAGTGGATAGGGTACACAATATCATTCCAAGGAGTCATTGGTGCTCTTTGTAGTTTTTTCATTAAGTATATAAATGAAACATTCTATAAAAATGATTTAGAATATACAGAGAGAAATCTTCACAGTTTTGTACTTATAACAACTACATTTTTAATATTGATATTCTGTTCAAGTTGGTATTTATTTGCTTTGTTACTAGTACCTCTCGCAGTGGGAAATGCCGTATTGCGATTGGTAGGTCTAGAAATCATTGTCCATAAGTCTCCCAGTAACCAAAGAGGGTCATTGATTGGAGCTTCTAATAGTGTGAGGTCTGTGGCGGGGATTGTGTCTCCAGCCATTGCAGGCTTTATAGGAGATTTAGTTGGTTTGCAATATGTGTTGATCCTGTCTTTATTGTCATCATTCATTGGTACAGTCGTTGCCACAGTATATAAATTTAAAACTAAGAATGTTCCATTAAAAAAAAAACATTTGTAATCAAATTACAAACATCTTCCTTTTTTTTAGAAGTATTATTTATTTAAAGATAATTTCTAAAACTATATACCACACACTTATATTCACATCCTGTAACATTTAATATTTTTTCGCTTTTTATTAAAAAGAAAAGAGTATGATATACCATGACTTATTAAAAATATTTTTTAAATTTCTGGTTCAAAACTATTTCATTAGCTCGAATTATATAAATCAACAGGAGCTTGCAGTCAGTGCATTGAAGTAAGTTGTATATGTATATTTTTTGGAAAAAAAAAAATCATAATTAAATGGGCGTTAGGAATATTATGAGATAAATATTTAATTTCATTTTATTAGTCATAAATTCTAGTTCGAAAAGCTCGGGTGAGTACTTAACTGTGCGGTGTATTTAATGCCACCCCAAATAAACCTAACCGCGAGGAAAGTTAATGACAACTTTTGCTCAAGTCATGTCTGATAAAATAATTGACTAAATAATATATTTGGATTGCAGTGCATTAGATTAGGTACTCTGCAGTTTCTAAAAATATTTAAAGAAATAATTGTTTTATTAAATAAACGGTTCATTCCGCAGTTTGTTATCATAACAAAAAAACTGGTTTTGGACAACATTTGGTTACGGTATTGGGTTTTTAGATAATTACATAACCAACATTGAAATCTATTGCATGAGTTTTGCATTCTTCTTATTTGCTGCGAATGGAAAAAATAGGGTTGTTGCCACTCTCAGTGTCATAAATAATAGTTATTTATTAAAAATAAGTCAAGATGACTGAAACTCAAAATATATATTTATCAAGACTATATTTCCTAATATATATAAATGATACTTGTACAGTTCAAAGTAAGAGTGTCAAATAAGTTGGTAATTAAATATAGAATAAGTAAATACCATTCAGTAAAAGTAATAGATACATATATTGTATTTACCCACAATAATTATTTGACTATGTTATTTAATGAAATAATTTTCATCATTGCATCATTGCATTATGCATTAGTGATCATTTGTGCAGGGTTAACAACATAAGTTTAAATATAAAACATGTTTTCGTATATTTTTTGTACAACGTAGTGAATATATTTTATTTACAAAATTTTCAACTGTATTTTTCACTGATTCTTTAGAGAAAATCTAAACCTGCTGTTGATAGAAAAATCTACTAAAAGATTGAGACATTTCAGTAAATATCTGGTTTTATGTAACAAGTGTATTTCAAGTGATGAATACTTATCGACGGTCCGTACATATATTATCGAATCTGCAAAAATTCAATATTCGTTCTAGTATCTTAAACCATTTGATCTACTCTATATTTTCAGATAATGTTTTCTATCCTTTAATAATTGCTTTGTTTAAAATGAAAATTCAATTTTTTTTAACATTATCCAAAAACATACCGTAAATTGGATGATTTAAGATAGTAAACCGAGAAAAGAATTTTTGCAGATTTGACAGCATACGTAGGGACCGTCGATATATGTAATTAAAATTCTTAAATAATATTTTGGTAATATATCTCTGCTTACTGGAAAAGAGCTACTTAAAAAATATTCATTTATAAGACCGGACTATGATACATACTATAAAAACTGCCAGTCTTTTATTTCTATAATGGTGTAATAATGTTCTTTGTTACTCTGGTAGTTATTTGATTTTGTTCAAAATTATATTCCTTGAGTTTGTTAGAATTATAAAAACTTTTGGACTGTTATGAACTGAAAAAACAATCGAAATTCTCAATTAACATCTGAAAGTTTATGAAAAAAAAGTGATTCGTGAAAATATTACCGTGAATAATTTGCAAGAACTTGCGCCAGAGCATCTATTTCAACACATTTAATGGGAGAAAAATAGAGATGCTTTATTGTCATTTAAAAGGTAGGTAATATTTAAAGATGTATTATATTTATCTATAACTATATAATGACATTGATACAATGAGCGCGGATTAGTCTGTACAGCCTCATCTTTTTATTACTCTTCATCTAGTTATTATTTTTGGACTGCTTTCTCTGTGATTGTTCAATGAATAAATATATCCATTCTATTTTTAAATATTATTCTTATGATTGGTATAAGTACCTACATTATATTCTTTTGAGGAATTTCATTATTTTTTTATGTTTAATGTTAAAATGTTAAAAGTTGATATATAAAAGATATGTATATAAAAAGTTGATAAATAAATACATATCCTCATACGGCTGGGTCTTCAATGATTTTCTCATTTCTTGAACTAAATGGATTGAATCACTGTAAATAATGTGGAATAAAAGTCGTCAAATGAACGTACTTAGGGCCGGTTGTATCAACTGTTGGATTATAGTAATCTTTCATAAAAACCATAGATTTTTACGAAAATGGGTAGTGTGGTAGGTGGAAAAGGCTATAATCGATGGTTTAAACGAAAGATTTATATTAAATCAAGTTGATAAAACCGGCCTTTAGGAATACAGAATAGATAATAGGCTTGAAATGGTCAAGAGGGCGCCGACCATTTGAATGGCCGGTTCTTTAGGTATTTAGAACATTCTCTAGGTTCGTTTCTTGTATGTATGTGTCGCCGCACACACAAGTTAGTCAGTTAGCCCGGTCGCATATTTGCGAAAAGTGCCCAAGTATTTCAAAAATGTGAATTTTATATTGAGTACAGTAATAATTTGTGTGAATACTAATTTATTTATTATTCCGTTAGTTATAGACATTTTAAAAGTGGTTTAGTTAAACTATCAAACTTTAGAGATGTAAGGCCAACATTAAAATCTAGAAAAATAAAAAAGTAACCCATAAAAACCAAGTTTTTACAATACTCCCTTTCTCATTTTCGGGTTTCGTGTCTACCATATACGTCGGAATCTCCATACAACTTGTATGAAAAACCATTAATAATTTGAAAAATCCAATATTATACTATAATTATTATTATTTTTTAACGAAAATTTGACAGATCTTCTTGATCGTCGCCACGAGTCTGCTTGCAAAGTTTCAGCTCGATTGGATCACGGGAAAAGAGTTAAAAATCGATCCAAAGTTTTTTCGACGGCAAGCAAGCAGACGCCATGAGTTAATATAAAGGGAGTAAAAAGATTTCCTATACGAAGTCAATAAGTTGATAGTTGCAATTAGTAAAGAGGGCTTTTCTGACAGATTACCAAATAAATCCATTGTAAAAGTTGTTTAGTTAGATCCCGTAAATCACATGTCCAGGACTTAAGACCCACTTTATTAATTAGGATCCTTTAAATAATAAAAAAAAATTGTTTGGAGCAACATGGGATGAATGAATCATTATTATTGCAATTTTGAGGCCGCTTATTAATTAATTTAAGTTGGCTTTTTACATTTCGCATTTGTTACACTCTTATTTTCATCAATCTTCTGCTTAGTTATTTTTTCAATATTAATTAATTTAATTTCCATTTACCTATCTAATCTGGAGTCAATTATTTCTGGCAGGTCAAGGCCAATCAAAGGCCAATCAAATCATTTTCAAAAGTATTCGATTCATCTATTCTTTTGCGTTGTGCTTATACCAATCTTTTGATATTTCTTTTAATTTCGAGTCATTTGATTAATTTGTTTGGACTTCGCAGGAATTTTTTTGCTCCGATAATTCTGTGGTTGTCTTTAATTGAAGGAGACTACTGACGCTAAGGCGCAAAGACCAAAACTTCAGTGGTTAGATGGTGTCGTTGCGGACTGCTGGGCCTTCGGGCAGCAAAACTGGAAAATGGCAGCCAGCGACAGAGCAGCGTGGAGGACTTGCTTGGAGGCAGCTAGGACCCACCAAGGGTTGTAACGCTGAGGATGGATGGATGGACTGACACTACGCATCATCTTGCATAAGATTGTCTGCCAGGGTAGTTTATTCGTATTTCACCAATAAACTTCGCTGTTATACTATTGAAAATGTTGACTATATTGCTGTTCACATTATGCATCAGGCTTGTTGCATAATTCACCAATCTAGAAATGAATTTCAATATGGCTGAAAATATTAAACCTCTGAACTTTTCACTATTGTTACTAGGTTTTTCTCTGTTGATTTTTCATTTTTAATCACTTTTTTTGCGATAGTGGAATTTTTATGAGCTATGATTACCAAAAACATGGTGTTGAGTATTCAACAAATCCTGTTTCAGTTCTAGAACTTTTGCTCAAAAGTTTTGTTAGCTTGAGCGAAATCCACAATTCTATTTATATTGATTATGATTTCCTCTTCATATTCATTTTTGTCTTCTATTCTAAATTCAAAAGTGACCAATTGTGATCAGGGCACACACATACGGTAGAACCTCGTTAATTCGAAATTCAACAATGTAAAAAAACCATTTCAAATTGTGCGGAACCCTACTAATAAAAAAATCAAGGTACAAAAAAAATTGTGTTAGAATTGCGAAATTAGCTGAAAATCATAAAACTCACCAAAGAGCCATTAATTAATTTTGTGAAAAATGTGTGTATTTTACGTAATTCAAGAAATCATTTCCAAAACACAATATTTATTATGCTAAAGCAAAAATTGAGACATTTATATTACTAGAGTACCCGATAGTGACATATTTGCTTTTGTGACTTTTTTTTATTTTGTCAAGTTTGGATGGCAGTAATCGAAAATGTTTATAGCTATCTTTGAATTTATGGAAGGCTTCTTCAGTCTTTATTCGATTTTAACATTCAATTCTGCCATTTATCCATATATCAACACACAGCACCCTTATTAGACACACTATTGATCATAATAAGTCAGTAATAACTTCTTACAAAGAAAATTAAACATTTTAACAAATAAACAGTTAATAGAAAAAAGAATCAAACAAAAGAGGAATCGAAAAAAGTGAAAAAAAATTGAATATGAATGCGTTCAAGTACGAGGAATTAGCGCACTATAAAGCTATCCGCCCATATCAAGGCAGCCAGATGAAAAAAGCATGTAAAGGATTTTCCAATTTAGGGATCACAACATAATATGTATAAATTGGATTTCACAAGGTACTGCGAAATACAAAGAGGATACCCCACACACAAAAAAAAAGTTTATTCTATTTTTTTTATTTCTTAAAAATTATTTATAATTACAAATTACCTGGGTTTTCGAATTATTTGTGCAATTGAAAAGTATGTTTAGTAGAGATGACAAGGCTGAGAATGATATTGAAAGGAGAGTGACTGCAGGAAACAAAGCAGATGGCGCTCTGAATGCAATTATGGCCAATAAGAATCTGTCAAAGGAAGCAAGACTAGCGGTACATAATACCGTTCTAGTGGCAACTCTGATGTATGGAAGTGAAGGCTGTAATCGGCAGAAAAAAGCAAGGAAAGCAGACCAAATGCGTCACTACGGCGCTCGTTTGGAAAATTGTTGGTCAATAGAGTAATGAACAAATTAAAAGTGAATGCAATGCTGGCTGCAGTGTGGCAGACAGATTAAAGAAAGATGATGATGGTTTGGTCATGTAGGAAAATATATGAGGCGAATGTGAGGTGAGTGTGAATAGAGGGAACAGCAGGAAAAGAGGGCGTCTTCGAAAGACCTGAAACGATCAGATATTACAGATATTGGAGGATGGTCTTGTTAAAAGCCTCAACATGCTTGTTGAGCATGCTTGAGAAGATGTATGTAGAATGTAGCCGAAGCTGAAGTATTAGATGAAATAGTGTGCCGAGATAGAAGAATGTGGCATTTTGTGCTCTCTGCCTACCCCTGCGGACCGTGATGATTAGTGAGGACTGGTTGCATCAACTTGATTTACTGTAATTTTTTGTTTAAATCATAGATTTTTGCATTTTCCATCAATCAAATAACCCGTTTTTGTAAAAATCTATGCTTTAAATAAACTATCTATATATTAATTACCCTAACCAATGTCGTACGTTTCTGCATTTGGATGATGATTTGATGATTTTATTTGTATATAATAATTTTGGCACAGTGCCCGTTGGGTTGTGTGGCGCGGCGGATAACACGTCTGACTGCGGATCGGTAGATGCCGGGTTCGAATCCTGGCAGGATCGATTTTTTTTTTTACGGTCGAGAATATTTTTTTTGTTGAAATTTTAATTACATTTTTGGTTTTGAACATTAATTTATTATATTAATTTTTTTATGTAACAAACCAAATTAAACAAAGATTATTTTTTTATAATGTTGTATAAAAGTAATCAACACTGCGAGAAGAGAAGGGAGTAGGTACCTACCTATCGAACTATGGTTTATTCCGCTCTGACTTATTAATCGGTTAGAAATTTTGAATAAATACTTTGTCTTAATTATATCTAAACTACCCGTAATTAAAAGTGGAAATTTACCAGATACAATTGACCGCGAAGCGGCTGACGTAGGCATAGGTAAACAATTGTGTTTGCTGCACAGTAAACACATTTGGCCGCGAAGCGGCCACAATAGCTGCCCGCAGGGCCTAGCGGTAAGCAATCGGCGAAGCCGATTGCTTTCCTGCTAGTTATTACAAATCAAGTTGATACAACCGGTCCCTGGTTAGTTTGAATTATTCGAGTTGAATCAACATTTTGAGACTCGCATGTTTTAAAAATTATGAATTATGATGAATTTAAAATCAAAGGGGTTTTACTGTATTAATATTGTGATCGGTCCACGAAGCACTTATTATAAGTGTCCGGCATATCAAGTTATTTATTATGTACCATATAAAAAAAGTTGACAAACCTTGTCTAATCTCAAAATGTTATTTTTCATATGCTTGTGCACATTGTGTTTTGTACTATGAATAAGAATAATCATATTTCTTTTAATATTATATTTATTTATTTTTATATCTTTTAATATTATACATTTATAATAAATTTATGACAAGAACAATGAAATAATTGCCAATTTATTAAAACTCTGCTTTTATACATTTAAATTAATTTGTAGTCTCAAAATTATACATAATACTTATTTTAAGGAAGGTATAAAAGAAGCAAAAAGCTGTGTTTTACCAGAAAATAATATCACACACATTATGTTTACATTATATTATACATTACCTCGGAGGCATTTATGCATTATATCTATACTTGACATGTCAGTTGTTGCCTGCATGCAATCTGGCCAGACCTACAGAATTATTTTATGTTAAATTAAATAAATATTTTTTCAAATATTTTGCGATACATTTAGCACCATAGGCATTTTGTTTTGAAAAAATATTTTCAATATTTATTTGGAATTTATATCTTATGGCAAATTACATTTTATTAATGATGCATTCACTCAAATTTTAAATGTTTGGCATCCCATATAAATATATATATTGATTTATGGTGAGATGATAAAATAAATTGTCTAACAGAGTAAGCAAATATTTTCTTTAATCTAAAATACAAAATTGGGTTATATACAAATATGTTATAAAATATTATTTTTTTCAGAAATTACCACATGATTGATTCAGCTTGAACTTTTAACAAGTAGTCTGAGAATGTGTGCAATCTGTTTGTGAGTGAAAGTGCATCATCAGCTAATTTTCATGCCATTTCATCTCTCTTTGTGTTGTAGTGATGGTGTGCCTTAGACCCCGGACTGTAAAAAGAATCCGGTTGGATGTATAAGTCTGTCACGGGTCTTTCTATAGTAAACATTTTATTATGATAAATATTTTCAGTATTCTTATTGTTTAGTGGTTTGATTATAAAAGAACCTGATTCTTTCCTTCTCTTTCTCAACTTTACGCATGCTAAAATAGTACTGAACAGTGCCCCAAATTCAATCAAAGAAATGATGAGAATGATGATCAAAAATCCTATGTACTGCTGTTGATACCATATTTCCACTTTTGTCAGGCATCCCTGAAACAAACATTACAGACAATATTTTTAAATATAGTTTGTTAGACACCAAACAATTGTTGCCCTCAATAGCTCAATATTCTAGAAACTTTGTAAGTTGTGTTATTATTACTATTATTATTAATCAAGACAAACAATTGGATGGTTAATTTAAAAAAAAAAACTTAATCCATATTTCCCAACAATTTTCCATATTTCCACAACAGATATTTATTGTCATTTTAATACTTATTTCACTTTGCTCATGAAATATAAATATGTATCAAGATATTTACATATAAAAATGTAGTTGGATACAATTTTTATTTCCCCTTTTCACAACAAAAAATAAATATACAATATTATAAATAAAAAAAAATTAAAAAGAGGACTTAAATATATTTTATGATTTTTAGGTTTTTAGTGATTTTTATGGTTTTAATATAAAAATTAGAGTGTTGGACAGTAAAATAATGATGAAAAAAGTGAGAGTAATCAACAAAGAAAATATATATGCATTATACATATGTATGTTCAAAAAATATTGAACCTTTGATCAACTGAATCTTTTTACTTTTCATTTACATTTTACAATTATTCATACACACCAAACATACTCTCCTCTCTCCCCTAACCTAACCTAACCTCCTTCAAATTACGTATTCCCCTTGGTAATGCACACACTTCTCCTAGCCAAAAATCACATGGAGCCATGTCAGCAGAGTAGGGAGTCTGCCACATTTGGCAAACAAAGCCTCAACCATACGCGAATGACCGGGTGCATTATTTTGATGAAGCTGCCAACTTGTTACTTCCCACATGTCCGGCAGTGTACATCGCACAGCATCACAAAGGCGATGAAGGACCTTCTGAAAGTATTCCTTGATAATGTAGTATGTTATGCCTCGCAGTACCTATTTGTGATGCATGACCTTAACATTGCTGCGGATCTGCCATGTTTTTTTGGGGAAGGTAGATGTTTCCATTGCTCGTTGTTTCTGGGTCAGTGTGATCATTGTTCCCGGGTCGTATCCATAAACACACGACTCATCACCACTGATAACAGTGTTTAGAAGTTAGGATCACTGTTTACATTATCCAGCATGTCCCATGCTCCATCATTAGCAGCTTCGTTTAGCTTAGCGTTAGCAGCAAGAATTTTGCAGACATTCTCTTCAAGTCTAAATCCTCAATCAAAATTGAATGTATCAATCCCAGCTCGTTCGCAAATTCTCAGACTGTAATACGACGATCCTACATGATCAAAAACCACACTTTTTTTTTCTTTTTAAAAAAATAGAGATGTGAACACGGAATACGTGTCACATCAATATTCTTACTATTTTCAAACTAAGCTAAACGCTTGTGCTATGAAAATAGGACTAACTTGCTGATCTGGAGTGAGTTTCGAACCAGTGACGTTTGGATCACGAGGCGAGAGTCCTAACCACAAGACCAACAAGCTACTCGATCAATCAATACTTGGTCAATCACATTGTTAATTTGGCTTCTTGAGGGCCTATCGGGGCATGGTTTACTGTCCGCTGCTGTCCGGTCATCTTCATGAAGCGATTGTGCCATTAATTTATCCGTGAGATGTTCATAGCATCGCCTTTGAAAGCTTGTTGGATCATGCGAATGGTTTCCACCTGGATATCTCCAAGCTTTTGGCAGAATTTCTACTCAAGTCATTTGGTCTTCACAACAATTGATAACCCAACTTCTTCAATCGATCACTACACTTCTTCACTCAGAAACTGACTCACAGCGATTGACGCTTTCTGCGGGTGGAAAAAGACTTATGCATGCCGATGAATGTTCTCTACACATCTCCATCAAGGAACATTTTCCACGCTTCAATTACTTCAAAATAGTTTTATTTCATCATCAGAATCATCATTTTCGTCTCGATTTATATTTGTTCCATTCAACTAGATATTTTTCATAATTAAGAATAAATCATGATATTTTTTTATATTAAAAAAATACGTTTAGTTTTGTACAGCTGAAAATTCCGAATCCGGCAGTATTGCGTGATATAATGGATTTTTTTGAATTGGCTGCCCAATTTTACATAATATTATTAAAAAATATGGGAACATAATGAAATGTCTTACATATTTAATAGGTTACAACAATATTTTATGAACGGATTGAGGAAAAACCAAACCAAAAAAAACAAGGTGTGAAATAAAAATGTGTGAAGGTATTTTTTTTTTACCAAAATATTGTTAAATCTCACACACCTGTGGATATCTGAAAGGAATAAAATGTTCAGGCAGCAACTCTTGGCATACTGATTCATTGGCAGGCTTTGGATCTAAATATGAAGAGGTTTCCTCAGATGGCACGCAGCAGGTGAGCGGAACAATCAGATCTCGAGGTCCCAATCGGTGCAGTTGCCATAGTGACATGTCAAAATTTCTTCCATCTGTCATGCCACAACATTCAAACTAAAACAAGAAAAGTAAAATATATTTATAACAAATTGCACAAAATAGAAAATTTATAATACCTACTTTTAAATACATAGACAACTTTTACATTTTATCTTATCTTTTTATTAGTACTATTTCCAAACTCTTCAAGTTTTTTAATGCCACTTTTATTAAAATCCTGGGTGGTGAAAGTGGTAATTTCCTTTTCAATATCTTGTTTTCGGGAATATTCTTTATCTATTTTAAAAAGTAGAAGTGACCAAATAGGCGGTATTTCAGCCACAGTTAACCCTGTGAAAACATCTGTATCTAGTATCTTGGTAATGTGAGTAATGGACATTTTATGGATAACTATTTAAATTCACTAAATCTTTTACATCGACAAGATCTAAGTGATTCACTTGATACATACGACAAGAGACTCGAAAATTTTCATTTAATCTCCTTAGACAAAAGAAAAATTACAGACTACAAAATACTCAATAACAAACTAGACACCCCCTCAATACTGTCATGAATATACATAAATATCCCTGTCCGATCAATGAGATACGCGGTGTTGACCTTGGAATCCGTGCACTCGCCGTTAACTTGTTAATCTAGAAATTATTCCTAAATTGTATTTATTGATTTGTTAGACTCTTTATATTAATTGTATGAAGAATATTTTTTCTTCTGAATGAAGGTTTATACTTTGTGGTGACATTATTATTAAAATAAAACACAAATCACTTTGTTTTCACCAGTTTATTAAATATAATATAAAATCTACGTTTTGAGAACAATGTTCTCTTTTTCAGGATTTTTTGTGTACTTAAATTTAAATATAGATAAACCATGCAAGTGGGGAAGGGGTGGGTGAGGGGAGAGGAGGTTATTTATTATATTTGAATCTATATCAATATTTTTCCTAATTTCAAGTATTTCTAGATTATTTATCTGAGGGATCTTATAATAACTAGTATGTAAAAAAATTAAAGCTGTTTATATTAAATGAATGGTCAAAGTCTATTAAGTTTTTTGCATTAAGTAAGTTAAATCCGACTCAACATTGCTAGTTAAAGGTTTGATTTGTTCTTTAACCCTAATTTCAAAGTTTCTTTTGTGTTTCCAATATAAAAATGATAACAATCGTTACAACTAAGTTTATATACTCCTGATTTCATGATAGGGTTGTCTTTTTTGTTAAGTATTTATTTTTAAAAATTTGTTACTAGTGTAAAAGACCAGTTGAATTGAATGAGAAATATTTTTGTTTTTTTTTGACAAATTTTTATCGATAAATAAAATTCTACGCCATTGTTTATGTATATCTTTTGTCTTGGGGTAAATATATTGTTTAAATAAAAAATTGTTTTATCTTTTTATTAAATAAATTATCTATTAATTTAGTAGAATAACCATTATTATATGCTATCTGCTTAATAAGATTTAATAATAATAATTCGGATGTATAATTAATATCGAATAAAGGAATTATAATTAGTCTACGTATCATGGAGTGGAACGCTGTGAGTTTTTGGGAATAGGGACGATTCGATGAATTGTGTATGATAATATCGGTGTCTTTTCTAAACATGTTGAATTCCATTTTATTATTTGTCATAGTTAAATTTAAATCTAAGCGTCTAAGATATGCAGACGATGCACTGCTACTGGTGTCCGGCGAGAGTCGAAGTGAACTTGAGCGTCGAGGCAACAGAAAAATATGGAATTTTTTGCACATCCGTCATTGTTCTACGATCATGACGACATGTGAAAGCGATCTCGGAGAGGACTGCGAGTTTCTACATGTCGGTGAAACGTGTCAGCGTAGCGGATTGGGGCTTGAGATAACAAGGAATTGGTTTATCCGGAATTTTTTCAGCATCCTTCCCGGATAATCATGAGTCTACTGTATATGTAGATCATAATATACGGAATACGTCATATCAAAATTCTTATTATTTTCAAACATACCTAAGTACTTATCGTAGGACTAACTTATAGACAAGGGTTATTTAAAAAATAGGTAGATATTAAGAAATATTATATATACCATGGACTGCGCTAAATCCAATGCTGCAGTAAATTGTTCATGGCCAGGAACACCGTAAGCAGCTTGTAAGGCCCCCACTGCACCACCGCGAGCTCCTTGGAGGCCCACGCAGCCTGGCCAAGCCACCACTACGACACATGCCCCACATTGGCACACCAGAGACACCAGAACCATTAAGAAATACTAAAATAATTAATAAATACTAAAGATAATTTATTATTTATATGAACCATACAAATACATATCTGAATTCAATGTTATTTTATCATAGTTTTCAATATTATAACAGCTCCAGTTGGAGGACCATAAGATATATTTATCTTCTAAATATGTTATACAGCAGACTCCCGATTATCCAGGATCTAATTAACGGAAAAAATATTTTTTGAAGCGAATATGTTCCACATGAAAACATGTCTGAAAAGTAATGTTTTAAAGCATGTTCATTATTTAGTTTGTTTTACTGCCTTATGAAAGTTAGTCGCGTCTAGTTGTCATGGTCACTTCTTTACAAAAGAACGCTTGTTCTTTTCCTGGTTAATCAAAAAACATTGGATCAATTAAACTGGATTTTTTCCACTATATTGTTAGTAATTGAAAAATAATTTATATTTTTATTAGTAATAAATAACTGTTGTTAGTGAAATATGTTTATAAATTGTGAAAATATATAATATATTACTCCTACTTAAATAATAATAAATTTAATACTATGTAAAAACGTTGCCATACCGTGATAAATTTAAATAAATAATAATCTAAAATCTGTAAACTTTTGTGTTCATTTTAAGATGATTTGGCAGATAATAATATAAAAACTGCCCTAAATAATGTTCAGTATATTTTTGGATAATTATGTCTCCATTGATAAGGCCAATATCATTTGGTTCTGTCCCATCAAAATAAAAGGTTGGCACCAAATAGATGCATTGAAATATTTTAAACCAAGATCATTAATTTCTTAAAACAAGTTATTGTTATACAACTTACAAAAGTTAGTACACAATATCCTCTCGAGTATGTCGCCCAGCATCCCACAGCCCCCGCTGCCGTCATGAATAATCCCGCCCCGATGATGGCAAGAGCTGCATAGTAAAATGGTGGTTGGGGAGCCTCATTGTCTGGGTATGTTAATAATCTCGAAAGTAATATTCTCGATGAATCACAAAGCAGAAGAAAACCCAAGACCAGCAAAACCAATCCACAAGCCTAAAATGTTGTATTAATTTTTATCAATCAAAGAAAACCATGTCAAATGAAGTTTATTCCTAAAATTCTATTAATTTTTACCTAAATAAAAATAAATAGTAAATAAAATAAAAATTTAACTTTCGGCCTCAGAAAAATTACATAATAATAATAATGTAATATGCATATTACAATTTCCACTAAAATAAATTGGTGGATTATATTTATTTTGGTATTCACTAAAAATGTCATGGCAATGTAACAGTAAAAACAATAAACAGTATAATGATTTTGAGTAGCTTGTTGGTGTAGTGGTTATGATGCTCGCCTAGTGATCTGGTTTTTGGTGGTTCGAGCCGCATTCCAGGGCACTAACAAGTTAGTCCTATTTTCATGGCACAAGCATTTAGCTTATTTTGAAAATAGTAAGAATATTGATATGACACGCATTCCGTGTTCGCATCTCTATTTAATATATATATATATATATATATATTTATTAATATTTGTATGTATTATATATATTGAGGGACCTAAATTAAGAATGTGCTTTTAGAAAAAAAATTTGGAGAAAAAATCGTAAAATTATTTACATTTCATAAATAAGTTCACACACTATTTAATTAACCATAAATATTTTACTGTACTAACCAGAAATATAAAATTGAAACATCCTAGTAAAACTTTTGAGCTGAAAACTTTACGGCACCGCATATTTTATTTTTCACAAACACCAAATTTTGACTGGGTCACCAATATTCAATAGAATTATTAATATTTGATGAAATCACTGATATTGAAAGAAAAAACTGTTTAAACTCGACACAAAATAATTTTAAAACTAATAGATTACTTTTAAAATCAACATGAAATTGTTTCCAACAAAGAAATTCCATACAGCACCGCGTCACGAGTTCTCTGCTTTGTTGTAAACATGGAAGTGAATTTTAAAATACAATAGGAAGGAAGTGTACACCAACGTAAATGACCGGAGTGGGGGACCAGGAATGAACATTAATTGTTAAGTGTAGAAGTACTTGTATTGTTAGCCACACAACAGTATTATTATTCAAGCTTAATAAACATTGAATGATCAAACTATTTTGTCTTTTTACAAACAGCAATAGCAGAGTTTTGAATACATAACTGGGCTGGTGTACCGGTACAGGTGGAATGATGTTTTTGGCCAGTAAGACCAACGGCCAGGGGAGACATGCTCTACTGAACATGAAGGGTGACTAATTACAGTCGGGAGCTGCTGAATATATTACACACACCAAAGTACGCAACATATACATTTTGGAGATTTTAAAATATATGTGAACTTATTTATGAAATGTAAATAATTTTATGATTTTTTTTTCCAAAAATTTTTTTCTAAAATGTTATTTTTACTTCCTTTCTTTTAACTCGTAGCGTCTGCTTGTCTACTTGTAGTCTTGTCTGCTTATCTGACGAAAAAACTTTGGATCGATTTTTAACCCTTTTCCCGTGATCCAATCGAGCTGAAACTTTGCTAGCAGACTCGTGGCGACGATCAAGAAGATCTATCAAATTTTCGTTAAAAAAAATAATAATTATAGTATAATTTCAGATTTTTAAAAATTTTAACGGTTTTTTCAAATTGGAATCATTACCAAAGTTTGATTCTAGCAACGGCGGCCCTATAACGTCGCGGAATATTTTCTAAATTTGAATTACTCCGTCGGAATACATAATATACATATTCACTACGAATTTCGAAAATCTAAATTGACTGACAAATGTTTTTAGAATTTAATATTCAAAGCATGAAGTGTCTTATCAAAGCTCAAAACATCTGACATTTTAGAAATATATTAAATTACTTAAGTTTAGTGTAAGGTTATATGTTTTAATTCGTCTTTAATTGTTGTTATATTTTACAAAGAAAGGGAGATTTATAAAAACTTGGTTTTTATGGGTTACTTTTTCCTAATTTAGTTCGCTCAATGTAATCATTTTAAATGTAAACATAATTGAAAGCTTAAACTATATTCCATTTTATAATATGTATACAAAATTACATATTTATATCAAATGCTAACTAACGATTTTTAAAAAATGTGTAAAAATAATGACATCAATAAAGACTTGAATGTAAACCCCCGATTAGTCGTTAAGTAAAAAAATCAGTAGTGTATACAGGATTACATTGTGTTCATGCTTTTTTGTCGATCAATTAATGATATGATGTTTTTTCTGAAAATTCTTCTGAAATATCATAAATGAAGCCAATCCTAGGTTTTTAAATATATATAATCTACCAGTGAACATTAGAACTACACAACATTATGCAAAGTTCAAAAAGTGCGTAAAATCATTGAACAGTTGAATGAATGGATTATGATATTAACCTTAGCATGCTTATATTTAAATATTGTAATATAAACTTAACATACTTATCTTTAAATATTTCTATGTACATTTATTTCTTTGCATGCATGTATCATATGTTTTTAAAAGTATATCTACCACATGCCATTTTCATGGGACTGTAATAAAGTGTAAAAAGTTTACACAGCTAAACTTAAATAAAAAAAACCCTCCCCGTCACCACACTGAAAGATGGCGACCATTTCGCGAATATAATTTTAATTTTAAATCTCCTCTTTTTAATTTAATTTAATTTAATTTTTAATCTGCAACTTAATTCTCTTGCGAAAAATAATTTGATCAATTTGTGCAGGCAAATAAAATACATTTGCTTCAAAACGTATTCAGTAATAAAAGACCATTATATTAAATATAGGTATATATTTTTGGAAAAAAAGTGAAATTAATATAATAATAAAAGTGAAATAACTGACGTAACATTATGAAAAATTAAAATGTAAATAATGAAATAAATATTCTGAGATACATATTATATTTTGCTTTTTTTCCAGCGTATATTACTATTTGCATCTTCATGTACTATATATAATACAAATAAAAGAAGAAAAATACAAGGCCTGGAATATATGTACATAACTCAGAATATCATTCTAGCAAAAAATCCACCAGTAAATGAGGTATGATTTATTTCGTGTTTTGAAATTAACATTAATCCCGGTATTTTGTTACGCACAAGGGATACTGTTTGAATACGCTCGGGGTACTTACCTAATGTTAAACTACACAGACGTTGGACTTAGTGCCTTTCGTAGGAAATAACGCTGGGTACTTGGGAGTTGTTTGAAATGCATATTTCGCAACTTAATTACACGAAATACAGAAAACTTTTTCTTCTAGTTTTTATGTAGAAAAGAGAGGTAGGATGTATAGTATAGATTTTTCAAAAAAAATCTCCTAAAAACTTATATATGACATTTTTATTCACTATATCTTGTTTTCCTCGGCTTGTTGGTCATGGTACTTAGTGCGTAATTTGATTCAACCATTCAATTGTGAATCACTTTGTAGAAAAAATAAATAATTAGTATTTATTTCAAACTTTATAGTATGAAGAGAATCTCCCCTTCCATACTTGTCTTTTATGAATGGGTTTGTCAACAATTCTTGAAAGTAATTTATTTACCTCTTCCAGGCCAGCGCCATGTGTACACGATGGAGCGCATTCTGAATGCACGACTTCGGCACAGAACTGGTTACCGATTTTTTGATAATGACACTAATTTTGATTTTAAGAATAACTAACTTACCATTTTATATAGAGATATCATCACCACCATCACTCTTGGCTTTACAACCCCTGGTGGGTCTTGGCCTCCTCAAGAATCTTCCTCCATTCATCTCGGTTTAGTGCCAGCTCTCTCCAGTTCAGAAGTTCCAATGCAGAAATGTCTTTGAGGACGTTGTCGTACCATCTTAATTTTGGCCTTCCAAGCTCCTTCGCCCTATCGGCCTTGAGTTCAGCAGGAACTTTGGTGCTTGATGATCGGTCATTCTCTCCACATGACCCAGCCACTGAAGTCTTCCCAGTTATACAAATTTTGTGACATTTATCTCCTTAAACAGAGTATAGAACTCATTGTTGTAACGTTTGCGCCAAAGTCCATTTTCTAGAACCGGTCCGAATACGCCTCAAAATTTTCCTTTCAAAAACGTCCAGTGATCGCTCATTCCTCTTAGTTAGTACACACGTCTCAGCTGCGTACGTGAGCACTGGCCTAATAAGCGTTTTGTACACTAATATCTTGGTATTTCTGGACAGCAGTCTGGATTTTATCTGCTTTTGTAGGCGGAAAAACAGTGATTTGCACTCATTATGCATTTCTGGATCTCCTCTGTAGTATTATTATTGTCTGTTGTCAGGGAGCCTAGGTATGCAAATCTTGGTACCGTTTAAAATTTTTGACTTCCACGTGAGAGATTTGGGTACATCCTATGACCATGTATTTGGTCTTCTGCTAATTTACTATGAGACCCATCTTTTTGGCTGAACTATTTTATCGTATTCTCTCGAACGTTTTATCCTCTCTGTATATAGAGATATACAGAGAGGATAAAACACCAAACTTTTCTGTTCCAATTTTTGCCTCTTTCATAAATCTTCTCATACATGGACAGTCCACGATTATTGAAGCCAACAGTATCCTCAAAAATCAGGTCTACCTGATTGTGCTAGGTTTTTCACAGACATTCCTATTATTAAGATCAAGTTTAATTAAAAAAACAAACTTCAAATTTGTATGTCATTTCGTTTTTAAAATGATTTTTAACCCTTAACTGCAGATGTGCGGTCTCACAGGCCGCAGGGGAATGTGAGTGGTGATAGTGTCATCACGTGCGAAATTGGTAAGTACGGTCGATTTGTAATTCCGGAGTGGCCTCTGAGATCGCACGTCGGTACTTAAGGAAATTTTTGTAGAAATATTTTTTCAAATTCGTATATTTTTCAGATTGTCGAGGTTTTTTTCAAAAATGGTCATGCCTAGCGCTTCAGGCTCAAGACGAGGCCCATATGTAGAAGATAATAGCAACCCGGAAAGCTCGAAATGAGTGGCCATACGTAGAAGATAATAGCCACCCGAAAAGCTCGAGGTGGGTGACCAACTACTCTGAAATAAATCATGGCTTGAAAAAGAAGATTTTTGGTTGCTCCGAATCAGATAATATTAGAAATAATTTTTGCTCAGAACAAAGCTATCGTAACGCTGACACTGGTATGTCTAACTCTCATTATATGGTGCAGCCACAGAAACAGCAACGTGAACTCTCTTAAGATGAAGATGTGCCATTATCATATTACATCATTATCCATTATCATATCTGCATCAGGTACCTACATACAGGTAAAGTACAGAATTTTATGGATCAATTGGCTCGGCAATTAGTATTACAGCATATGAAGATATGTTCAACTTGAAACTATCTTATAAGCTCAGAATTAGTTTTACCGGAAAATTTGATCCTGACATGCCAGATGCATGGCAGTAAGGGCTAAAATTAAAAAAAAAACATGAAGAAAATGTCTGTTTTTCACTTGTTTTTGTTTGACTCAACAATACACATGCTATTTCTGCAAGAAACATGTGTACCTCACATCTCCTTCTACATTCCGCTCGGTCTCTGGTGATCCTCTTCAGCTCTACGTAGGAGGCACAATTCATATCTTGGCACACTTGCTCAAGATATTCATGGCGAGGGCGCCCTCTGGCAATCTTTCCCTCTACCATTCCCTCCAGTATAGTTTTTAGTAGATTTTCATGGCGTAAAATATGCCCCATCCATTTTGCACGCCTTTTCGAGATGGTATTCATCATGTGCCTGGTTTCATCGATCCTGCTGAGAACCTCTTCATTCGTAGAGTGGTCTCTCCAGGAAATTCCTAGGGCACGTCTGTAGGTGCACATTTCGAAGGCTTCTAATCGTTTTTTCTCTGTCGCCAATGCACCATGTCTCACATCCATACAGCAAAATACTCCACATATAAATTTTTATTAATTGCTTGCGGAGCTTTACGTTTACAGGTTTATATTGTAAATAAGTAATGCTCTGCACAAATTATCAATTAAAAAGAATATATTTCTTCTGGAAAGTTCTATAACGGCAGTCAAAGAAGCAGAAATGGAAGACAAGGAAGAGAAAAACAATTAAAAAAAGATATAATGAAGAAAAATCTGGCTGTTTGAACAAAATAAAGAAAAAAAACTTCTGGTTTGTTCTGGGGTATTCTGCCGTCTTTTTATGACCTTTCTGGCCGACTTTTCGGATCCCATTGCAGGGTCCATCATTAGGGTTGTGTTGTTGTGAGACCACAATACTAACGCTCACAACAACACATCAACCCTGATGATGAACCCTGCAATGGGTTCCGAAACATCGGTCAGAGAGGTCAGACACACACGGCAGAATACCCCAGAAAACTACATGCAGAAAATTCTTTCTTATCTTTTCAAATAGATCTGTCCGGGTATAGTATGGCATTAAAAGTTATCTCATTCGTTAGCTATAGGCACGACAAGATCACAATTATAATAAAACTCACAATTTCCCGTAGTTACTTACCTATCTTCTTTTATTTTTATTCAAAATATTAAGAAACCTTATAAAAACTGAAGTAGTCAGAAATGGCACAATGACATGGCCAAAACTAGATTAAAAAAGGCCAGAACTGGCACATTTGAACACATTTCAAGTTTGATGTTTCTATTTTAAATTATATTAAATTTTATATACATTTTCAAAAGAGTAATTAATGTGCTACCTATACGGGGAAATTTAAAAAAGTTGATTCTGACTATTTTTGAGTTTGTAGTGATGCACACATGGCAAAAAATATAAATATAAGTGGCCAAAGCTGGCCCCTCAACCCTACACGTCGAATAAAATGATACTTTGCAAAAATTGAAAATAGAATTTTTTATTTGATTGAAGCAAATGAATTTTTCATAATCGATATGTCATTTTATTTGATTGAAGCAAATGAATTTTTCATAATCGATATAAGTTATTGTAATGAGAGTTCAACTTTTCACAAAAAGTATGTCAGAAATATTGAGAAAAAAAACTATATTATTGCAAACTATATTAATACTGCATATCTCCATAACTATTGATATTAGGTCATGGTTACTTGAACATTTTTGACTCATTATCAAGGCAGGAATCCACCTAGAAAGGCTTCGACACCGGTCACCGGACACACTTAATTCCATAACTAAGACCTACTTTTTGGAACCCCTTTTTTTTTTTTTTTTTTAAATTTAATGGCTTGTCACCCAGTAAAAGGATGTTATTGCCAAAAACTAGTCAATAGGTCATCGACATAAACATTACAGCTCAATGCCATTACTCTCTAAAAATCGTAGTAACACTTTTAATACTTCCCGTCGGCAGTCTGTAAGCAAGAGCTGGATATTTGTAGGGAAAGGGACATTAAGATCTGCAAGATCCTGGAGTAGGGACTGAGTACCGACATTTAGAATGCAATTGAAAAACAAGTGGTTCAAATCCTCCTCCTCTTGTCCACACTCACAGATTGAGGAGTTAAGAACATGAATTTTTGCAAGGTGTAAGCGGATAGAGCAATGACCCAGACGCATTCGGCAAACCATTGAAGTCTCCCTCTTGCTCAATCTGATCCTGTGAAACCAGGTTCGAGATGGGATAAGTGGCTGAATAGCGGCGTAGTGTCGACCTTTTGACATTTTAGTGAGGTCCCAATGAGACTGCCACTGAAGTGCGGCATCGTTTCTTGTAATATTGAAAAGATCGCTCACTGGAATAGTGGAAAATGTGGCATCCCCCTGTGAGATTGCATTTTTAGCCAGCGAGTCTACCATTTCATTACCAGGGATGCCTACATGACTCGGAATCCAAGCCAAAACAATTTCAAATTTATCCAAGGAAAGGTCGTGGATTATACTCCGAATTTCCATGCAGATCTGATCATCAGGGTGCCGAAAGGGGCTGGATTTAATTTTGAGCAGAGAACTTAAGGAATCTGAAAGAATAAGGCACTTCTTTGATTGTTTTGGTTTACATGATTTTAGCGCTTCTCGGATTGCCAAGCACTCAGCAGTAAAAATGGATGTCTCTTTAGGGAGTTGAAATATACCTTGGATACCATCATTTGGACAATAAAACGCAGCACCCGTACAGCCGGTTGCCTGGAGTTTGGATCCGTCAGTGAAAATTTGAGTCCAGCCATACCATTCTTTATTTATTATTTCAGAAAATATTCTCTTAGGGTTAGGAGTGAATTTGTCAATTCCCAAGGAAATGACTTTAGGGGAAAAATGTGATTAGAAAAAGGAAATTTGTAGATAGGGAGAACAGGGTTTGATTGAACTCGAGGGATGAAACTCCCCAATCTGGAGAAGCTCCGAGTCAAAAGAGGAGGAGTTTTGCCCTTCCAATATGCACTTGACTTTGTGAGATCAAGGAGGGATTGAGAAATAGCAAGAATAGGGTGGTTGGGGACCCTGAAACACTTTATAGTAAAATTGTCAGCTAAATATTGCCTTCTGATTGCGAGAGGGGGCTCCAATGTTTCCACCTGCAATGCATTAATCGGAGATGATCTCATGGCTCCAATAATCAACCTCAAGCATTTTGACTGAATTTTGTCTAGTTTTATTCCTAAATATTTCGGAAGAGGATCAAGCAAAAAACTAGCATAATCTATATGGTTCCGGATAAAGGCATTATACATGAGTTTCAGAGTTAAAGGATGAGATCCCCACCATACACCTGATGTCGCACGGAGGAGGTTCAATTTCGTTTCGCACTTAGAGACCGTGGAGTTTACTTGGGAGGCCCAATTTAATTTTCTATTGAAGATAATGCCTAAAAATTTTATTTCATTGGCGAGTGGGATACTGAAGCCATCAAATGTGACACACGTCTGGGAAATACGATGTTTTCTTGAGAAAACTATGGCCTGACTTTTTGAGGGGGCCATTTCGAGTCCATTGGAGATAAGCCAGGAGTTGAGCCCCGAGAGAGCTCTAGCAAGCTTCTTTAAAGCAACATGTATATCCTTATCAGAGCAGTAAATTGCTATGTCATCCGCGTATTGGAGTATGGAGCATATCTCTCGAATGGACTCTTCAAGGTCAGCAGTAAATAAACTATACAGAAGGGGGCTGAGGACCGAACCTTGCGGGAGTCCCTTCCAAAGATTTCTGATTAATTTATGAGACGGACCATCTATTAAGATCGTCCTTTCACATAAAATATTAAAGACTAGTTGTACTAATTTTAATGGAAGACCCAGTTTTATAAGCTTATATTTTAATAAGATAGGGCTCACATTGTCATACGCACCACGAATGTCAATAAAGGCTGCTGCAGTACACTTACCGAGAGAAAGAGATATTCTAATATCTGAGGTAAGAATACTCAGGTTGTCAAAAACAGATTTCTTTTTGCGAAAACCAAATTGAGAGGACGAAAGGAGTTCATTATGTTCTGCATACCAATCAATACGGTTTTTAATCATATGTTCAACCACCTTCAGCATGCAAGAAGATAGGGCTATTGGGCGGTAAGAGCATCCAAAATCTGGGTCTTTATTTTGTTTTAGGATTGGGAGAACCAATTGGGCTTTCCATTCCTCAGGAATTTGTCCAGTTTCAAATATTTTATTAATGACAAATAAGTAATAATTTAAAGTGGAGGTGGGAAAATGTTGAATCATGATATAAGATATTTTATCCAGCCCGGGCGAGGAATTTTTAAGGTTTTGAAGAGGATAGGTTAATTCTTGAATAGCAAAAGGAGCATCCAACCAAGACGTGGGACTTGAAAAATGAGTTAAAGATGGAGATTCACTCATATGAGGCACATGTGGAGGTGCCAGATTGTCAGCAAACACTCCTAGCCATAGATTGTTGGAAGACCGTTTAACGGAAGGAATAAAAGATGAGCGATACTTACGGATCATTGTCCATACAGTAGAAATAGGAGTAGTGGGGGATATAGAAGTACAAAACTGTTGCCAACCCTTTCTTTTTTTCTTCCTTAAAAATTTTTTGGTTTGAGCCTGAGTTTTTTTGACAACTAAGTAATTAGCCATACTCATATCTTTTTTGTAGGTAGATATAGCAGTTTTACGCCTTCTTACGGCCTGGGTACATTCTTCGTCCCACCAGGGGGGAGAGGCGGGGAATTTTGGGTTAGGGTTTGATTTTGGGATGCTTTTGTCTGCTGCATGTTGGATAATTGAAATTAATTGAGAAAATGTTGATTGAATTTCCTCAGAGGTAATATGCAAAGGGAGGGGAGCGGTAGAGGATTCAAGGAGTTCGCGGAAGTGGTTCCAATTTGCTTTTTTAAAATTAAATTTAGGAACTCTTTTTACAGGAGATTTGGGTGATTTTGAGACAAATGAGAGGATTATAGGGAAATGGTCACTAGAGTGTGGATCTCCTAGTATTGACCAACTGGTTGACGCTGCTAAGGAATTGGAACAGATAGACAGATCCACCGCACTGGCTCGTTGAGACGGGGAACTGAACCTAGTGGGAGAGCCATCATTGAGGATGATTAGGTTATTATCGTCAATGAATGAAATAATATTAGTTCCAGATCGATCACAAAACGCACTGCCCCATGACTGAGAGTGAGCATTGAGATCTCCAAGAATAAAAAAAGAAGGAAGAAGAGAGATAACTGAGTTCCAAGCATCAATGTCGAATGTGCCATTGGGGGGGCAGTATACTGAAACATATCCCACATCATTGACTTTAGCACCTACTATTTGGAATGAGGGAAAGGACGGAAGAGGGATTTGAGAAAAGGAAAAGGAATTTTTATAAGTAGGGCTACTCCGCCCTTGCCGTCTGGACGGTCATCCCTGAGACAGGAGAATCCTGGGATCTTAAACAGATAGTTCTGCTTAAACCAGGTCTCTGATATTGCTGCTATATCTATATTGTAAGTTTTTAGTAGAGAAACTATTTCATGTTTATTACAAACAGCACTACGGCTGTTCCACTGAAGGATTTGAACATCGGAGGCCATTATGAAGGGAGTTAAGAGATGAAATTATAGAAGCAGCGTTGGACGGTAAAGAATTTCTATTAGAAATTAAATTAATGAGTATCATAAGTAAAGTCTGAATAAAAGAAGAATTTTCATTGCTAATGGCATTTGACAGGGGAGTAGATGGTGGAAGAGTAGGAGTTTTTGTTGGTTGGCTAATATTAGAAGTAATGACAGTGGATGGGTTAGAACTATAAGAGAACAGTTGATCATTATGTCCTTGTCTGTCATATCCCGGAGAGCTAGGAACTTTTGATTTAGGATTATGGTATACGGTTTTATGGAAAGAGGTAGCAGGAAGATTAGGTGTAAAGAGGCAACTCTGGGGGGTTTGAGTAACGGGAGGTTGAGATGAGACATTGGCAAATGATTTTTTGGAAATCGAGAAAATTTTGGATGCTTGAAAATATGATGCATTGTTGGCGGCCATATATTGTTTTATGTTTTTTTGTCTGGTTAATTCTGGACATGAAAAACTAGTCGCCGTATGATTACCTGAACAGTTCACGCAGGTGGGGACATCGGGAGGATTTGGGCATTGATTGGTAAGATTTTCACCGCACTTGAAGCATCGAGGAGAGGATCTACATGTCACCTTAGAGTGTCCATAGCGGAGACAATTATAACACT
This sequence comes from Agrypnia vestita, assembly GCA_016648135.1. Classification (NCBI taxonomy): domain Eukaryota; kingdom Metazoa; phylum Arthropoda; class Insecta; order Trichoptera; family Phryganeidae; genus Agrypnia; species Agrypnia vestita. The sequence goes on from JADDOH010024243.1 coordinate 36,912, forward strand.
GAATGGTTGGGAAAGTGTACATTTCTACCGGCAGAGAATTGTACAAGAGATATACGTGAGAAGGAAGGGTTTGGCCTTCAAAAGTGAGGACCACTGTTTGTGATGGTTTCCATG